>PVKS010000152.1:5243-249822 GCA_004027875.1 Aplodontia rufa
AAAAAAAAAAAAAAAAACAGCATAGGATTGGTATCAAAACAGAATTGAAGACCAATGGAAAAGAATGGAGGATTCTGAGACAAACCCTCATACATTTAACTATCTGATATTTGATAAAGGGGGCAAAAGCATAGTGTGGAAGAAGGATAGCCTGTTCAACAAATGGTGTTGGACAAATTGGACAGCCATATGTAGACAACTGAAATTGGATCCTTACCTTTCACCATGCACAAAAATTAAATCAAAATGGTTCAAAGATCTGGATATTAAACCAGCAACTTTACAATTGCTTGAAAAAGAGGTAGGAACAACATTACATGACATAGGGGTCGGCACTGCCTTCCATAAGAAGACTCCCATGGCACAAGCAGTAAAGTCAGGAACAAATGAATGAGATGAAATTAAACTAAAAAGCTTTTGCACAGCTAAAGATTTAGTCAAGAGTCTCAAGAGAGAACCTACAGAATGGGAGAAAAATCTTTGCCTGCTACACCTCAGATAGAGGGCTAATATCCAGAATATACAAAGAACTAAAAAACTGAACATCAAAACCACAAATAATCTAATCAATAAATTGGCTACGGAACTAAAAAGAAAATTCTCATTGTAGAAAGTCCAAAAAGCCCATAAACATATCAGAAAATGCTCTACATCACTAGCAATAAGAGAAACGCAAATCAAAACTTCACTGAGATTCTACCTCACTCCAGTCAGAGTGGCAAAAATGAAGAATACAAACAATGACAGATGCTGGAGGGGATGTGGGAAAAGAGGAGCACTGTTACATTGCTGGTGGGACTGCAAACTGGTACAGCCACTCTGGAAAGCAGTGTGGAGACTCCTCAAAAAATTACGGTTGGAAGCGCCTTTTGACCCAGCTATCCCACTCCTGGGTATCTTCCCCAAAGAGCTAGAATCGGCTTACTATAGAGATACAGCTTCATCAATGTTTATAGCAGCTCAACTTACTATAGCTAAATTATGGAATCAACCCAGATGCCCCTCACTTGACTATTGGATTCAAAAACTTTGGTACATATATAATGGAATACTACTCGGCTATCAGAGAAAACGATATTATAGCATTTGCAGCCAAATGGATGGAGATGGAAAAAATTATGCTAAGTGAAGTATCCCAAACTCAGAGACTCAAGGGCCAAGTGTTTTCTCTCATTTGTGGAAGCTAGAATACAAGCGGAAACAGTATGATAGATGGCTAACCTAACAGTTACTTCAACATGTAGGAATTTTTACATGATCATGGGGAACCTTGCCTAGGATTCTGGGGGACGTAAAGAGGGGGACAGGGAGAGGGGAAGGGAATAGGAAGGATATCAAGGAAACCGGAGGGAGGGAATATGTGGGAATCTAATCAGAGGGGAATTTTCGACTTCCATGAGAAGTCCAATTAACTTGGAGTTTAAGTAGGGGGAAACATGGAACCATGGGGAACCTAAGAGGGGAAACCATGGAATGGCATCAGCCTGGGCTTGTTCTGCCATTATACATTTGTTCTTGATTGTTTGATGATGAATCCCTCCTAATTGTAAGACCATGTTTAATGAATAAAATAAAATTACAAAAAAAAAAAAAAAGAAAACCAGTCTATAGTAGTTTGTAGAAAAACTAATACTGTGCTGTTTGGCTTTAGTAAATGCCTTGGTAAGCTTCACAAATGCTTCACCCCCCACCTCCGGCTACTGAAGCAGACATGCTAGTTGGCATTAACAGCTGAAATCTGCTACCCAATAGAGTACTTTAAATGGTTTGTCATTCATTTTAATTTCACATGCAGCAATAAGAATTGTTAAAAACAATATTAACAAGGAATTTACTTCAGAAGCACTTAATCTCCTATCTTTTTTTAATTTTTATTTTTGAACAACCATACAAATTTTTAACAAAATAATATAAAATGTGTATAGTTTCTGGATACTAGATTTACCCCCAGGAGTGCCCCCCCCCAATTTCCCACCCGTATCCCTCCCTTCCCTTACCCACAATATCTCTAAAAATTTATTAGGCTGTATAACATTACACCTTATCTGGATTTAACACATGATAATAAACCACCTTTCTGAATGGCCAGGGTCTAGTTCCAACCTCCACAAATGAGTGGAGACATTCGACCCTTGGTTCTCTGGGTTAAGCTGATTTTACTCAGCATAATTTCTTCCATAGCCATCCATTTACCTTCAAAGGCTGCAATATCATTGTTTCTAATTACTGTGTAAAATTCCATGGCATATATGTACCTCAGTTTTTGGATCCATTCATCCAGTGAGGGACATCTGGGTTGTTTCCATAGTCTAGCAATAGTAAACTGAGCTGCTATGAACATAGATATTGCTGTGTCACTATAATATGCTGATTCTAAATCCCCTGGAAAGATACCCAGAAGTGGAATAGCAGGGTTGTATGGTGGGCTCATCCCTAGTTTTTTGAGGATTCTCCACACTGCTTTCCAGAGGGGCTGTACCAGTCTGCAGCTCCAACAACAGTGTGTTAGTGTCCCTATCTCTCCACATCCCTTCCAGCATCTATTATTGTTTATTTTCTTCATCTTTGCCATTCTGACTGGCGTAAGGTTATATCTTAATGTGGTTTTCATTTGCATTTCTCTGATTACTAAAGATTTAGAGCACTTTCTCATGTATTCATTGGCTTGATCAATGTCCTCTGGTGAGAAGTTTCTATTTAGCTCTTTGGCCCATTTATTAATTGGGTTGTTAGTGTTTTTGTAGTTGAGATTTTTGAGGATTTTGTAGATTCCACATATGAGGCCCCTGTCAGAGGAATCATAGCCCATGATTCTCTCCTTGGCAGTACAAAAGCTTTTTAGCTTTATGGCATCCCATTCACTGATTTTTTACTTTACTTCCTTCACTTTGGAGACATATTGAGAAAGTCTTTGCTTACTCCCAAATGCTTAATCTCCTATCTTAATATTTACTAGAAAGAAAAATCTATCTGAATAAGTTTGCAGATAACTTAGTTATTCACTTCACTTTTTAACCATTAATTACAATCATTTTGTTAATTATTTTCACTGGTCACTTTAAAGTTTCTTTGACTTTCTTTGTTTTTTGGTTTTTTGGTTTTTTGGTTTTGTTTTGTTTTGGTACCAGTGATTGAACAAAGGGGCACTTTACCACTGACCCACATCACAAACCCTTTTTATTTTTTATTTTAAGACAGGGTCTCACTAAGTTGCTTAGGGCCTCATTAATTTACTGAGGCTGCCTTAGAACTTGTGATATTCCAGCCTCAGCCTCCTGAGGCACTAGGATTACAGGCTTATTATTTGCTTTTTATTTCCTTAATGGAATTTTCATCTATTTTAATTAAGTGGATTGGAATAAAAAATTCAAACAAGTTAACACCTCTATTTAATCCTTGAGATTTTAGGTAAAGCTGAGATAAGTCTAGTTTTAAACAGCAACTTCCTCTCTCTCTCTCTCCTCTCTCTCTCTCTCTCTCTTCTTTGTTCCTTTAACATCCAGATTCTTACCTTTCCAGTTGCTTGTGTCCAAAAAAATGTTTTACATACTCCTCTTCAATTCACCAGCTTTTAAAGTCATGCTTCTAAAGTTTTTACTCCATACTCTATGTGCTGAAGGCTTCAAAGTATTTCTTTCCAGTCCAGCTATTTCCCTGTTCTCTAGACCCATACCCAAGTGCTTATTGAAATCTCTCTCTCTCTCTCTCTCTCTCTCTCTGTGTGTGTGTGTTCCACTGGCCCCTCAAAGTCAAAAAGTCCCAAGATTCATCTGTCTTCTAAGATTAGCTCTTCCTCGTTTCCCTCAGTATCATGAAAGAACCAGTAACATAGGCTGCCACTCAAATAGAAAAACTGAGATCATTCTTGACTCTTAGCTTTTCTTCATCCTACATGTAGAACCAGTTCTCAGAAGGAGATTCCTCCTCCTTCTCAGTATCTTTTGAGTATAAGTCAACACACACACACACACAATTCTAGTGCCTGAGATATGGTTCTCATACTTTATCATCTGTTATTTTAACTACTCTTTAATAGATACCCTTTCCCCTGGCTTTGCGCTGCACCCAATTCATGCTCCACACTGTCACCAAAGTGCTCATTCTACAAGGGAAATCAGAACAGTCCTCTTTCTTGCTTAAACTCCTTTAACGGTGCTATATAAAACACTCCCAATCCTTGATAAAGTCCAAATTCCCTAACAACATCAATAATTGGTTACCACTTCTTTCTTCCCTTGGATAATTCCTAATCTTAATTTCAAAAATGCTTTGGATATCACTTTCCCCAGAATGTAGTAATGTGTCTCAGTGTCCTGAAATAACAAACCTGGAACCACAGTGGGATTTTTCAGTGGAAAGTATGTCCATAGAGGGTAAATGATCCACTAGCTTGGAGAGCAGTCCTTGAAGGTCCTGCCTGTTTGCTGACTCTTGAAGAAAACCTGTCTGGAAGATGACTGAATGGAGGTAATTTAAAGAGCTATTACCTGTGCATAGTCCTGGAAGTATTTCTGCCTGGCACAAAAGAGAAACATAAGGATGCTTTTAAAAGACACTAAGTTGGCAATGAATGACAGAGCACATGTGAGGGCAATTAACTCTCAGGATCGTGACTCTAATATTCAGTGCAGAATCACAGGGCGTATTTTATAAACTCAATAGTGTTTGAGGGCAAAAATAAAACAATTCTTTGAAAAAAACACTGTCCTTACTGGAACATGTAGTATGTAAAAAAAAAATTTTTTTTGTTATAATATTTTCTGACTCAAAGCCCAAATTCACTGAGAAAACTTACTTCTAGTTCTTTTTGTGTTCCCTGCCCTCTTTTAATAGGGTTCTGTCAAAGTTCTAGCATCTTCTGCCACATTAAGGCACTGGGAAAGAGGATGAGAGCAGAGTGCCCTGTATTTAAACACCATTCATACAAATTGCCTTAAAGTAGATAATATCCTTTTCAACTGGTTTCTTGGTATCCATGCATTTTTGCTGCTTTTTTAAAGGGCTGTTTATGGTTTTCCCTGCCAGACTCAGAGGAAATACCCCCCACCGATACTATAAGTAAAACTTAGGGGCTCTTTAATTCTCAGTAATTGTAGCACTGTCTTCCTCTTGAATGATCTAAGCATAATTTACCAACTTGTTAAAAGAACCAGCTTTACTGTACCAAATACTGAGCAGAAAGAATTTCATTCTATCAGTGATGTTGTGAAAATCCACCACCTCCTTTTTTTTCCATTTTGTAATCAAATTCAAATTTCTGCTGCTAAAAATTATAAGGGCAAGATGTGAGATGTCCTGTCTATCGTTAGAAGGAAAACTGGTGTCTCTGGCTCTAGTCATCAGAGACACAGCAAAGATATGAAAATAAGAATTTGTTTTCTTTGGCTTCTCCTTCTCTTTCCTATCATCAATGTCTTCTAAACCCCCTCAGAATATCACCAGCATAACTCAGTCCCTACTCAACCAACAGAGCCTCTTTCCTTCCTCAAAGTCCTTTCAGTGAATGTTAGTTACTGCTATGATCCATAAAATCATTTAAAATCAGAACAGAGTGTAAACTTGCACCACCTACACAATCAAAATTTGATAATCATTAAGCTCATGATATTCTTTTCCCATGACCTAAGAGTTTATAACATATAAATTATGCTTTATACTTTCACAAACTACCTAGGGTGCCATTTGCCCTTATAGTTCACTGAGTGCAATTTTCCTAAGCTTACTGGAGCATGGAATAGGAACTTGAGGAAACAGTAGTTTCTTCCTTGATTAAGTACAAAAGGACTCTCCAAAACTTTAGCATGAAACCTTTTTAATATTTTCAAACTTATTATTACATCATTTAATAATTTGCTTAGTTGAAGCATAAGAATGCTTCCAAAGATTTTTAAAATCTTGTTCATGTTCTATTATTACCTGTTGCTATGTAACAAACCATCCAAAATTTAGTGTCTTGAAACAATTATGATTTAGTATTTCTCATAATTCTGTGGCCTGGCCGTGAGGTGCTCTCTAATTTTGCCTGGATTCACTCATGTGATGGCATTGACCCGAAGAGGCAGCTACATTAGAGCATCCAGAATGGCCTTACCTCTTGAAGTGCGTGCTGTCTATAGCTAGGATGCCCCAGTTCTCCCCTGCATGGCCCTCAGCATATTGTAAGCTATACTGGCCTCCCTCCGTGGTGGTCTCAGTGTAGAAAGTGAAGGCAGAACCTTTTGAGTCTTAGGTCCCAAAATTTGCAAAATGTCACTTCTACCTTGTTCTGTTGGTCAAGGAAGTTGCAAGGATGACTCCAGAGACGCAGCTTCTCTTCATCTAAAGACCTATACACTAAAAGAAAAAAGTTATCTGCCAATGCAGAATTATGAGGGTGGAGAAACAGACTCCACCTCTCCACCAGGATGAAGGGAATTTGCAGGCACATTTTACAATACACTCCACAGGTGGACTCACTCATAAAATTTTTGCAAATGTTATATGTTATATTTTGCAAATGTTAAACAAAGACTAAAAATCTTCTGGAAATGTTTTTCTGAAGAAGCATTTAAGGCGGCATATCATTACCCCCTATATACCACTATAAATCCTCTCACTCTTCATTTTCTGCTGTTCCAGCTGCAACTACCAAGAACAACTTTTCATAAACTTATTTCAGAGAGTTCTCTCTAATGCGGAGAAAACCTGGGCAAATACCTGGGCAGAGTACCTGTTTATAAAAACAGTGTAACTTACCTAAAATCAGCATTTCAATGCTATTGCAGAAATCCTATCTCTTGACATCCCACAAAAGAAATATCTCTCATGACTTCCCAGTTCCCTGGGGCATCAGATTAATCATGTCATATCTCCTTGCCCCACCTCTGTTGTGGGTAGATACACACTAGTTCAGTCTCACACCAACATCTAAAATCTCTTGTTTTTCAAGTTATGAGACTTCTCCTAAAGCCCAAATGTCCATGCAATCACTAATCAGATAATAGCTCCCAGGGAAAATTCTCAATCAATAAGGAATAGGAGAGCTTGAGGAAATGCCCCAACTCCTAGACAAGTCTGAGAGGTTATCTGCACACTTCTCAGACTTCTATTAGAATGGAGTTCCTATCGTTCACTATAAGGTCCTCAAAACACACTCCAACTTTATCTTTTTCTCTGTCCCTCCTTTTCCCAGTTCTGTCACTTCTGCTTTCTAGCATAACCATCCAAACAAACTACCCATAACAAAATAACAAAGCCTTTATTCAAGTCCTCCTTTCTGGAGAACCCAGGCTCAAACCATAAGACAATGAGACATTTTTTTTTCCTGACATATGTACAACACAGAAGCAAGAGGAAAGGGAGCTAAGCCACAGACTGAAATTTAAATAAATAAATGGGAAGCTGAAAGCAGAGAAAGTCTTGCTCCCCACCCCAGAATGCTATTCTGGAAAGTTTGTTTATATGACCTATTCAAGGACCCCTTAATATTGGGCACTCAGTGGGCTCAATAGTAGCACCAGCTGGTTTCATAACACACCTTCATATGGACTCTCCCTTCCTTGCCTCACTCCACTTTCCCTCTCTCTTGTTCACTGGGATTCAACTCCATAAAAAAAAAGTAATAGCACATAAGCCTTTAACTCACACTCTGCTTCTTGCAGAACCCAGGCTAAGGCACCATACCACATAGACTTCAAGTCAACCAATAGCTAGTGGGAAGACATGAGCATAATGGTTATGAAGAGATCAAGTAGATTTCCAGCTTCTGGTCTAGCACATAAGGAGCTGAGAAGCCACCACTGCATCCGAACAAGAGTTAAAAATTGAGCAAACTGGGCTGGAGTGGGGAATCAGCAGTTCCAGGAATGCAGGTTCACAGATGGAAAAACATTCCATGCTCATGGTTAGGCAGAATCAATACAATTAAAATGGCCATTCTACCCAAAACCTTATACAAATTAAATGCATTCCCCATCAAGATACCAATGACATTCTTCACAGATGCAGAAAAGCAATTTTCAAATTTGTATGGAATAACAGAAAACCCAGAATAGCCAAAACAATACTCAGCAAGAAAGAGGAAGCAGGTGGCATCACAATTCCTGACCTGAAATTATACTTAGGGCTCTAGTAACAAAAACAGCATGGAATTGGTATCAAAACAGAATTGAAGACCAATGGAACAGAATAGAGGATTCTGAGATGAACCACCATATCATTAACCATCTGATAATTGATAAAGGGGGCAAAAACATAGTGTGGAAGAAGGATAGCCTGTTCAACAAATGGTGTTGGACAAATTGGACAGCCATATGTAAACAGCTGAAATTGGATCCTTACCTTTCACCATGCACAAAAAGTAAATCAAAATGGTTCGAAGATCTGGATATTAAACCAGCAACTTTACAATTGCTTGAAAAAGAGGTAGGAACAACATTACATGACATAGGGGTTGGCACTGCCTTCCTTAACAAGACTACCATGGCACAAGCACTAAAGTCAATAATAAATTAATGGGACACAATTAAACTAAAAAGTTTTTGCATAGCTAAAGATTTAGTCAAGAGTCTCAAGAGAGAACCTACAGAATGGGAGAAAATCTGCTACACCTTGGACAGAGGGCTAATATCCAGAATATACAAAGAACTCCAAAAAACTAAACACCAAAACCACAAATAATCTAATCAATAAATTGGCTACGGAACTAAAAAGAAAATTCTCATTGTAGAAAGTCCAAAAAGCCCATAAACATATCAGAAAATGCTCTATATCACTAGCAATAAGAGAAATGAAAATCAAAACTTTGCTGACATTCCACCTCACTCCTGTGATAGTAGCAAAAATGAAGAATACAAACAATGACAGATGCTGGAGGGGGTGTGGGAAAAGAGAAGCACTGTTACATTGCTGGTGGGACTGCAAACTGGTACAGCCACTCTGGAAAGCAGTGTGGAGACTCCTTGAAAAATTATGACTGGAACCACTTTATGACCCAGCTATCCCACTCCTAGGTATTTTCCCAAAAGAGCCAGAATCGGCATATTATAGAGATACAGCTTCATCAATATTTACAGCATCTCAATTTACTATAGCTAAATTATGGAACCAACCCAGATGCCCCTCACTTGACTATTGGATTCAAAAACTTTGGTACATATATACAATGGTATACTACTCGACTATTAGAAGAAAACAATATTATGGCATTTGCAGCCAAATGGATGGAGATGGAAAAAATCATACTAAGTGAAATATCCCAAACTCAGAGACTCAAGGGCCAAATGTTTTCTCTCATGTGGAAGCTAGAATACAATCAGAAACAGTATGATAGATGGCCAAACTAATAATAACCTCAACATGTATGAAATTTTACACGAGCAGGGGGAACCTTGCCTATGATGCTGGGAGCTGAAGGGAGGGTGACAGGATGGGGAGGGAATAGGAAGGATATCAAGGAGGCTGGAGAGAGGGAGTATGGGGGAATCAACCCAGTGGGGAACCTTCGACTACCATGAAAAATCCAATTATCACAGGGGTTAAGTAGGGGGAAACATGGAACCACTGGGAATTCAAGGGGGAATCATGGAATGGCATTAACCTTGGCTTGCTTTGTCATAATACATTGTTCTTGATGTGTGACAATGACTCCCTCCTAAATGTAAGTCTATTTTTTAACTAATAAAAAATGAATTAAAAAAAAGAATGCAGGTTCAAACCCCAACACCATGTATACAATGAAGTGTCGGAGCGATGAATGCCACATGAAAAATTAAATGTAATTGATTCTCTCTTTCTCTTCATTAAAAAAATTTAAACAAACTGAAAAATCAACAGCCCTTCTTTTATCTCACAGAGAACTGAGGTCATAGGCAAACCACTGCACCCAAAATTAGAGAAATAAACAAGCAGATACAGAGAATCATTACTTACTAGAGCAGAAACCCACAAGTTGAAACCTCAGTGAGAACCAATACTGGGGTGGGAAAACCTGAACAATAATTGACAAATTACTACACGTTCAGCACAGACAATTCTAAAAGTTTAATATTTTTAAATCCAGGAACTCTACTAGGTTCTGACAGTGTATATTAGAGAAAAATCCCCTCTTTCTTGTGGCAGAGGGAAGAGAGATGAATCATCTTTAAATAGATCAGAGCATTATATTCTTACTTGTCAAGGCCTGCCCTTAGAGGAAACTTTTACCTAACCTGCTGGGGTTTTATAAAAGCCTACCCTACCCAGAGGAAGAAAGATACCTAACTCTAGCCCCCTCTAGATATTGACGCCCCCTTCACCAGGGTGTGGTGGTGGGGATATAACTGAGAAGCACTAGTGAAGTTCAAGGCCAAGAGTTCACCAGACTTAACTGATCATAGGACTGGAGAATGCCTCCTCATCCCACACCTTACCATCAAATCACTAAATTACTAAAGGACCATTTACCAGAGTTCCTTTTATCCAGCTCATTTTGTCCATACGTCAACAAAAGTTACAAGACACACTGAAAGGCAAAATGCAGTTTGAAGAGGTTGAAAAAGCAGTAGAACCACAAACAGATTTGCCAGGTATGTTGTGATTATAAGACCAAGAATTTAAAGTAATGCTTATATTATTCATCTGTTCTTGCATGTTGTAAGTTTTTCCATTGATACTCTTAACGTATTACCCATCTAGTTTAATAAAATTAAACTAGAACTCAATAATGAAGATATAAAAGATAACTGGAAAATCCTCAGATCCTTAGAGATTAAACAACATGCTTATAAATAATAAATAAAACTGTCAAAGAAATAAATAATAAACAGATCAATAAAATAAATCTCAAGAGAAATTTTAAAATTTTAAACATTTGAGCTGAATGAAAATGAAAATGCAACTTACAAAAATTCATGCTGTGCAGCAAAGCTGTGTTCAGAGGGAAATATACAATATTTGGTGCATACATTAGAATAGAAGAAAGGTGTAAAATTAATAATCCAAATTTCCACTTTATGAAACTAAGAAGAGTAAATTAACTCCAAAGTAAGAAAAATGAAATAAATACTAAAATATACAACAGAAATCAATAAAATTTTCAAAAAGACAGAAACTTGTAGAGAAAATCCATGAAATTTAAAACTGTTTCTTTGAGAGATCAATGAAATAAATAAACCTCAAGCTAGACTAATGAATATAGGCACAGACTATATATTCTTTACAAAAATTAACCTAAAATAGAACATAGACCCAAATATAAAACATGAAACTATAGAACTCCTAGAAGATCAGAGGAAAAAAACATCCAGGCCTTGGGTATGGTGATGGCTTGTGTGTATGTGTGTGTGTGTTTGTGTGTGTGTGGCACTGGGCACTGAACAGAAAACCTTGGACATGTTTTAGCATGTAGCACTGAGTTACACCCCCAGCTCAACAATGACTTTTTAGATACAACACCAAAAGCATGATCCATGAAGAAAGAATTGATAAGCTATCAATTGATAAGCTCTAAGACTTTCTATGAGAAAGACAACGTCAAGGGGAAAAAAAGAAGACAAATAACGGATTGAGAAAAGATGTCTGCAAAAAGATACATTTGATAAAATCTAAACTATATGGAAAAATATCTGTGAACTGTATAAGGAAATAATCTAAACAACCTAATTCAAAAATAGCTAATGGCAGGGCTGGAGCTGTGGCTCAGCAGTTGCTGCGCTTGCCTGGCATGTGCAAGGATGCAGGTTTGAACCCCAGCACCACATACACAACGGAGTGTCAGAGCAACAAAAGCCACATGAAGAACTAAATAAAAGTTGATTCTTTCTCTCACTGTCCCTCTCTCTCTCTCTCTCTATATATATATATATATATATGTATATATATATATATATATAAACAAATGACAAGTAACCATATGAAAAAATATTCAATATCATATGTCATTCAGAGATTAACAAATTAAAATAACAGTAAGACAGCACTGCACACTTATTAGATGGCCAAAATCGAAAAACACTGACAATATCAAATTCTGGTGAGGATCTGGCACAACAGGAACCCACCCTCATTTGTTGCTGGTGGGGATGAAAAATTGTGCAAATTGTACATACTCTTACCACACAATACAGCAATTGTACTCCAACGCATTTACTCAAAGGAGGAGAAAACATATGTCCACACTTATGTCATAGCAACTGCACTCATAATTGTCCAAGTTTGTAAGCAACCAATATGTCCTTCTGTAGGTGAATGGATAGATAAACTGTGGTACATATAAACAATGTTATATTATTTAGCATTAAAAGGAAACGAGCTATCAAGCCTGGAAAACACATGAAGAAAACTTACTAAGAAGCTATGAGTCCAACTATATGCCATTCTGGAAGATTTCAGGCATTCAGACCAACCCTGGGTTTATCATTTAACTAACTAATTCCCTTTGGCCAACTGACTTAAGCTTTCTTTTCCTTAAATTACTCATCTGTGAAACAGATTGTTCTGAGAATTAGAAAGAAAATAAGGCATATACGGAATTTAGCAGCGCTAGGTAGAAAATAAGCATTTGCCACCTGTCTCCTATATGAGAAGCATCTAGAGTGTACTCTCAAAGATATAAAGAAGATAAAGCACAATGAATGCTATTCAGGAATTCATAGTCTAATAAAAACTATGAAACTATAACAATACTAGTTCCCAGTAAACTTTTAATAATGAGAAATATGATCTGATCAGGAATTAAGGGCCCTAAAGGTAACACCATTGCAATGAATTGTAAAAATAGAAACTTTCAGACACCATGACAAGTATGAAGACTATCGGAGATTTTGTAGCCACAAAGTACTATGCAATCAAATACTGATATTAGTCAGCCTTTCAGCTTTGATGAACATCACCAACAGGAAGCCACTAAAGGCTTCGTCAGTGCTATATTTGGTACTGGTTTAGCCCTTACTTAGAGAACCCTATTCTGTATTGATCTTCTTACCTAAGAAATAATATAACTACCCCTGAGGAAGTGAAAATATACAGAGCTATGTGAGCTAAACTTAGCTCGGGGATTTATGATAGCAGGATATGAAAAGCTAAATAGGCAATGAAGTTTAAGATGTATTGTCATTAAAAAAAAGACATGAGAATTAAGAGAATTAAGTCTCTAGAAACCATTCTGGAAATCTGCACACACACACACACACACACACGCACACACAAAGACAACGTAGTAGAGTTTTTCTCCTATTTAAAAGTCTAGATACACTTTACCCAATGCCCGCATACCTCCTACGAGCGTCACTGGACATAGCAGTATTCAGTACAAGAGAGATTAGTAAGGTTAAGAGCCTCTCTTAGTCCCAGATCAACTGCCATCATCACACTTTCAAGAGCAATAGTCTTTTTCGGTGTTGATCTGAAGTTCTGACTTAGTTACATGGAATAATTTTAAGCATGACATGGCAAAAATATATTAAAGATAGAATTTTGCTGAATTTAGTAAGTTAGACAATTATAGTTAAAAAAGTCACTCTTAAGACTTCTAAAACAATATAGTTTAATACACTGTCAAATCAGACCTTTGTACTCAAACCAGAAACTCAATTTAACAAAAATTTATAGTTTTTTTAAAAAACATTTTAGATGATATTCATGATACTCTTTATGGATTTTATTTATACTAAGTCATTTTTAAATCAAATAATAGGATAGTGATGCATTTATATTTATCTCCCATCATAATTCAAGTAAAAGTAATTCTTATTTCAAAATTGTCTAAATGACAAACTTCCAATTTCCATTTTCCCCCCAGAAAACCCATTTGGACAGAATATCTGGGGTCCTAGAACATTCTTTAAAAATAAAATATTAAACACTGCTTCATTGTTTTTCCATTTTTTCCACATTTATAGTCAAGATCTGGACAAGTTCGAGAGACACATTTGTGATTGCAGAATGAGAAAAAAAATGTTACCCTTGATAATGTAAAAATAAAAGTATAGCTTAGGGAAGGATGATGCAGAAGTAGGAAAGGGAAGGTGAGAAGAAAGTAGACATTATACTACACAGATTTTTTTTTATTTTACAAAGCAATGAATCAGGAAATTCTATTAAAAGAATAGAGTTGTAGTTGGGTGCAATAGCATATACCTGTAATCCCAGTTCAAGACGAGCCTCAGGAACTTAGTAAGTGAGACCCTGTCTCAAAATTTAAAAAAAGGACTGGGGATGTAGCTCAGTGGTGGAGGTCCCCTGGGTCAATCCACAATATAAGAAAAAAAATAGAGTTGTATTCAAAGTTACAAAGGTCACTAAAAACTAAAAATAATACAATTATCAAACTTAAGCATGGAAGACAGGAATATGAGAGTAATGTAAGTTATTAAGTTCATTTCTTAACAGAAAGTTACTGATATGATCAATTGATTATGGAATCTAAACTAAAGATAATCTTCAAAAAATTTTAAAGACAGAAAGAGAAAGAATCAATTTTATTCATTTTTTATCTGGTCTTAGTTTTTCTGACACTGAGTTGTGTGTGTGTATTGTTGGGGTTTGAACCTGGGTCTTCATGTATGACAGCAGGCACTGCACTGTTGAGCCACCACTCTAGCTCCCCCAAAAATTTTTTAGAAAGTAATAGCTAAAAGTTGTTACCTTTGGGGGGAACATAATAGTGAATGAAGAGTGTATGAGAAACGTACTAGCCATTCTAAGATCATCAGTATTATTTCATTATTTCCCATATGCAGGCATTACTTTTAAATACAAAATTTATAAATAAAATATTACTTTGCATATTGACATTACTTATTAATAAATACAAAAAATTAGAGATAATCATAGATAACCTCAAAAGAAAACATTTTTAGAATATTTTAATCATAGATCACTGCAATATAATAATAAAGTTTATCTTTATTCTGAAAAGCTCAATATTTTCTATCTCATTAACATTTTCCCAATGCAGTAGGTCCATGATAGAAGACATTATTCATATTTAACAACTGAAAACCCATTCATTAGTGTAATAGGAAGAGAAACAAAGCAGACTGTACTTCCAGACATTACCAGGTTCATCTACTATGTGACAACAAATCAGAGTTTAATTTTTAGGGCCTTAGTTTTCTCTTCTGCTAAATAAGAGAATTAGACAACAAGATATTAAAGGATTCTTCAGACTCAACACATGATCTCCAATAGTACACGACATTTAACGTAATCAAAATCAAAATTTTCAACAATTGGAAAAGATCTGAGAGGTCTGCTAGCCTTCTGCAGAGAGGAAAGTGGGTTTCTGGAAGCTCATAGGGAGCTTCCAGAGGGTAAGAGTGGTAGCTATGGAGTAAGAAGCTGGATGCACAAGTGCGCAAGCTGCCTAGAACACCTTCTCTCCCAGTCCACTGGGCTACCACATCAAACACCATACACCGGGCAGCTAACTTGGCGGAAATTTACTCACAGTTCTGAAGACTGGAAGTCCAAGATCTGGGTGTGAACCCAGCTGGGTTCTGGCAAGGTTTTTCTTCCTGACCTAAGCCTTCTAATTGTGTGCTCATTCTGCCTTTCCTTGGGTATGTGTGTGAAGAGGGTTGGAGAAAGAAAGAAAAAATCTCTTCCTCTTCTTACAAGGCCACCAATCCTACCAGATTAAATCCCCATCAGAATGACCTCATTTAACACTAATTACCTTCTAAAACCTAGATCTACAAATATAGTCACCTTGGGGGTTAGGACTTCAGAATATGAATTTGGGTAGGAGGAGACAAAATTCACTACGTAGCATCTTCTTTCATAAAACGAATGAGAACTTTTTCTCATCTCCCCTACATGACAACCTGAAACAACTCTTGTCCCTGTATTTCAACATTTCAATTTGAGGAAGTTAATGCTTTGGATAAAGAAAAATATATTCCACAGTTTAATATTGTTTTTCATTTCTCAGTGATGACTTAGGAAATTAACTGCATAAATATTTAGGCAAGATATATTTCATACTTTCCCCACATCAAAGTTTAAATTCAAAGACACGAACACAAAGATGCTAAGTTATCACGTGGTGACCTTCCACACACATTTATCATCACTTGCTCTAACAAGTCAGCCTGCTTGTGTAGTCTTCTTTCAACGATTCCCAAGAGTGAAAAACTATAGACTCATATTCACTAAAGCTAATGAACTTCTAGTCTGGGTGTGTAGCTCAGTGGTCGAGTACTTGCCTAGTATGCATGAGGCCCCGGGTTCAGTCTCTCACACCACAAGGAAAAAAAAATATGTTTAAAACTAACAGATTTCTAAAGGGAAAATGAGTTGACCTTAGTTCAATACTTACTTTGCAGTCCAGTTTCATAAAACAATATACTAAACCTGCCTGTCTAACTGCCAGAAGCAAATAATGCAGTCAATGACTGGGTGAGTGTTATATTTTCAGTTCAGGCTTAAGAAAAAGAGTTTGCTCACTAAAGATGAAAAAGCATGTGGAGTTATGAAAATTCATAATTAAGGAATGGATGGTGGTCAATTCAATTTTGGAGGAAACAGCTACCAAATTACAACATGCCTAGAAATGGAAGAGATGCACAAAACCCTTGAAGTTATAGACAGTACAAGTGTTTAGTCAAAAGGAAGAGTACACACACTCACAAAGGCTCCATGCCATAGATTTAGTAGAAACTAATTTAGAACAAGTTTTAGAGACAGAGGCCAAGGACAAGGTGGCTCACAAGACTTCTTCCTCACAGACCTCTCCTCAGCCTCTCTCCACCTATAACCATGTCCCTTGGCTGACTCAGGCAGAACCTCTTGGGGACTCAGAGCACCTAGGGTAGATACCTTTATTACAACCTTTATTCAAAATATTTCAGTATTTTCCAGAGTATGATTCTCATATTTTCTGCATCAGAATCACCTCCACCATTCTTCAGCACCCCCAATTCCCACATGTTTACGTAAAGTGCAAGTTCTGGGCTGGGGGTGTTGCTGTGGTAGAGCAATTGCCTAACATGTCTGAGGCCCTAGGTTCAATCCCCAATACGGAAAAGAAATGTTGACTGCTCAGCAGATCTAAAGAACACATCTCTTTAGAATGAGCTCAAGAATCTGCACTTTATTTAGCCATCCACTTGATTACATTAAATTTAAGAGAGACAGAGGGAGAGAGAGAGAAAGAGAATTCACATAATTTGTTTTTTCATCTGGCCTTTGTTTGTCCAACACTTAGTTGTGTATGTGGTGCTGGGGTTTGAACCTGAGTCCTTGTGCATGCCAGGCAAGCTTTCCAACAACTAAGTCACCTCTCCAGCCCCCTCACATTGTATTTAGAGAATTACTGCTGCTGTGTTAATTGTTATCTCATCAAGCTGTGAGCACCTTTGATGATGGGTAATATGATTAATTCATCTCTTTATTGCAATGAAAAGCTCAAGCAGGCTCTCAGTAAATATGAATTGACTCACACCTGCAGGAATAGCACCACATCAACAGCAGTTAGAAAGTGGAGCTCACAGAACAACTGACTGAGTCCAAAGACTGGCGCTAAACCTTCAAAATCAAGATAAAATAAATAAATCATTCTGGGTTCTGATTCTGAATGGACTCAATAATCCACAAAGTGGTCCTAGTCTCACTGTGTGAAATATCAACCAAGGGCTTGCTGAGATCCAAATAAAGCCCTGTTACTTGAGTGCAGTGACTCAGGAAATAGACAGTGGTGGACATCTGGATACCAGTAGGCAGCAGGGGAAGAGAGCTACAGAGGAAGGCAAGAAGCTCCTCTCTTCTAGGATACCCACAAGATGAAGATTGAAGATAGGGCTTTTCTGCTGAAATCCAGGTTGGGATAAAGACAGAATGAAAAGCAAGGAGTCCAAATGAAACAAGAAGGACCCATACAAGACGCCACACAACAGAGACTGATCCAGGCAGGTTAATTCCTACCCTGCAACCTGCTCTGAAAACATTGGAACAGGAGATTAGGATTGGAGGAGATTTTTTCTAGAAAGAACACTGAGATTCCAGTTGGTCAGTGGGAAATTTAAAGGTCAGTGGTGAGATTTTTATTAAATCTGTAAAAATTTGCCTCCCATATGAGTATGAAGTATCTCAGAAATAGGGTTAGACCTGGCAACTTCTATCTTGCCACAAGAAGACATTCAGGCTTGTAGATGAAGAATATGTTATCTGCCCAAGTAGATAAGCTATAAATTATAATATAATTGCTAGGTTATGTTCAGATTTGGTCATCAGGTTGGTATGAGTCAATCTAATTATGATAATCACAAAAAATTAAAATGAACTGTACTTCAAATTGGAATTCTGGGGAAAACATGTTTGAATCCATTCTTTGACGATTTGTATTAAACTGCACAGGTGAAAAATTTCTTCATAAAATAAAATTATCAGCCTCAGATACATTCTGTCTATGATGAGGATTAAACTCAAGAGCAAAAGGTTGCTGAGAGCTGAGGAGCAGTTTAGAATGTAAATGGTTAGGTAGATACCCCCAATGTCTAGGTAGCTAAGAGCTCCTGGAGAAAACTACCCAATTGTGCCAGCTGATGGCCAACATTCCTTTCCATTTGTCTATTCTGCCGCTGCTTACAATTCCATAAAAGTTATTCTCTTCACATATCTCTGACCCCCCCATCTCCCTATCACTTTTTTTTTAATTAATTTTTTACTGAGTTTTTTAAGCACTGGGGATTAAACACAAGGGCACTTTTCCATTGAATAGCATTTCCATCCCTTTTCTATTTTTTCTTTTTGAGGTAGAGTCTCACTAAGTTGCAGAGAATAACCTTGAACTTGTGATCCTCTGTATATCATTGCTTCCAGGTCTCTGTCACTTTCACCTGGTGACCTTCACTGAGAAAATAAGGTGCCTTTCTGCTACTCCTCTTCCCACCCCCAGAAAAGGAACTTATCCATACCCATCCCTCCCTACTTTCTTTCCCTCATATGAATGTGAGGGCAGGGGTCCTGCATACCCCATCCAAGTCTAAACCTTCCACTTGGCCTCTGGGACTTTCCTTTCTCAGCATTTGGACACACGACTTTAGTTATTACCCCTTCTACTTCTGCTTACTTCATCAATTACCAAGGGGTTTTCCCCTCAGACATATTTGAATCATTCTGATCTCAAAAAACAGTCTGACCTCAATCCAGACATCTGCTGGTTTTTTTTTTTTTTTAAGAGAAAGAGCGTGTGAGAGAGAATAAATTTTATTTAGTTTTTCAAATGGCTTTTTTGCTCTGACACTTCGTTGTGTACATGGTGCTTGGGTTTGGACCTGTATCCTCACTCATGCAAGTGCTATAAACCCTGAGCCACCATGCCAGCCCCAACCCAGGCATCTTTAAACAATAATCTAAACTCACTATATCCACATTCTAACCCCCTGTTTGCTCCTTGAGCCCTATCTCAGCTATAATCCAACTTCTTTACCATAATTGTTCTCACCATGATTTCTGCTCATTTAGAACTGTCAAAACCATTGCTTACCCTGCTCTCACTTGAACTTTGGGGAGCACTCCACAGATCTATGACACCCCTGTCCTGTGTGCACACTCTCTTTCTTTTTCTCTCTCTCTGAAAGGACTTTTCTGTTTCTCAGTCTCTCTGCCTTCTTCAGATCTTCCTCATGGTCCTAATCTTGGTCATCTTAACACTGTAACCACCCTCTCAGAGTCTCTTCTATGTTACCATATGGGTAAAATCCAGGGACTTCCTATCTCCAGCACAGAATCTTCTGAGTTCCAAAACCATATGTCCAACTGCCTGTGACATTTCAGACTCAGTCTGACCAAACCTAAAATAACCCTCTCTGCCTGTCTCCCCCTCGACCCAAATCTAGTCCTTTTCCAGATCCCTTCCCTAGCTTCACAGCCTACTCATTGTCCTGATCACACAAAGAGCCAGCCTCTCATTATTTGCTTTTTGTTTGTTTGTTTTCAGAAATAGTGTTTCCCCTTCCCCAATCCCCACGCACAGCACCACAGTTCACCAGTCTCTATGTGGATTAGAACACTCTGAGTTAAACAACACTTTACATATTTTATCTACTGATCTTCAGGGCAATGCTTGGTTTCTCTGTTCATTTGCCTGCCCTTATGGTAGCTATTTGAAAAAGAAAAAACAAAAAGCCCATGAAAGTAAACAGATTGGGATAAAAGTTAAATATCCATCAGTTTATCAATACAAACACAGTGTGTAAATTCTATAGAATTCTGGAAGAAGTACATATGCTGGAGTTTTTAAGTTATTGCATATCCTTTAAGAAACTTGAATTATTACTTTTTTACATAATAAATCATAATTTCTCTACACTGTGTAAATTAGGCACATTTCCCTCTACATCTTATCCCAAAAATTATTAGCCTTGTAGAAAAATTGAAAGAATTATATAGTAAATACCCAGGTACACACTGTCTACATTTTACTACTATTATCTGTGCTGTATTTTCTTTACCACCTATCTATCCACTTAGATTTCTATCAGTTGATCTTATTTCAAAGTGAGTTACAGACATCAGTACACTTCACCCCTCAATACTTGAATATGCTTATTATTAGCTAGATAGTTTTGGGACAGGAATTTACATGTAGTGCCATCCGTGAATCTTTAGTGCATCATTCAAAGAGCTGCTCGTTCTTGACCCTTCCTTCTCCCTCCCCGTCTGCCTGTTTTCAACCACCTTTTGTGTTGCTCCATCCCTTCTGTTTTCCTCTGGACCCACAGCTCCAGTTTTGACCTTTGTCACTTCTCACCTGCATTACTGGAAAGTGAGCCGGCTTTTCTATTTTCATTCATTCTCTCAGCACTGTCAAGGTGATTTTTCTCAACCACAAATCTTATGTCATTTCCTGTTTAAATCTTGCTCTAAGGCTCTTGCCTAAACATTTTGGGGAAGCCTAAGAATAAAACCCAATCTTCTGATCATGGGACTTAAGGATCCGATCCTATTTCTCTGACCTCATTTCCTGCTCCCTTCCTGCCTTCCCTACCTCTGCCCACCACCTTCTCACTCTAATATTACTCACCAAAATCGTTTGCACCATTTTATGCCTCCCACCCCTGGGAGCTTTGAGCCTCCTTAGATGTGGTTCCTGCTGTCTGAAATTTCCTGCTTTCCTTTCTTATTCTAGCTACCTCCTATTTATTATTTCTTCAGATGTTACTTTTCTTGGTGTGCCCAGCAGGTCTACTCTCCACCAGACTCCAGGTTTATCTGGAAGCCCCCTCCAGGTCCCCTAGAGATCACATTCATACATTCTCTCTGAAGTTTTGCTCCAGTGTTTGCTTGTCAGTCATCCCAACCAGTCTGCATTTCCTTGAGGGCAGAGAGCAAATCCTGCTTCTAATCCCTCTTTCTCGTCTCAGATGCTTAAAATCTCATTAAATATTCATAGAAGAAAAAACAGGAGAAAGGCAAGGGTATTTACTACATGTTGAGAATCTTGAATTTTAAGGTCAGTAGTGGGATGATGTTAATTCAAAAAAACATTCCATATAAATTTAAAATGAAAGAGGATACTCAAGCTTATACAGGCACTTGCCTGAGGCCTCAGACAAACCACAGGTAAGAATAAGGTCATAAGCCACTTTTGTTTCCTTTTTAAAAATTTTTTAAATTATTTCAAAATACATATAACATGAAATTTATCTTCCTAATCACTTTTAAATATACATCTCAGTAGTGTTAAGGATGATCACATGTTATACACAATAACAATTGTATAAATATAGGGTTATATCTTTCTTTCTTTCTTTCTTTCTTTCTTTCTTTAAAAAAAAAAAAAGGACACGTAAAGGCATAGGAAAGCTCTGACTTTCTTGGCTTAAATTACGTGTAACAGCTATGCAGGTGCTGCCCTGAGGATGCACCACTAATTACCTGGCAACAGCTTCTAGGTCTGAAGGCAGAACTATCAAATCACAGCACTCGAGGGTGTTTTCTTCTAAAGGACAAGTGCATCACACTCCTGGTGTTAAAATACCCATGGGCTTTACACCTGACAGCAAGAGTCAGTCTACTTTAGTTCTGGCCCTGATTATCCAATTGGCTTTTTACACTGGGCAATTTTAGGGCACTTAATTTAGAGTAGTCATGGAGATCTAAACTATACCTTTAATTAAAAAAAATCCCACATCTTATCCAGGAAAATGAATCTTCACCTAGCCCCAAATTTTTCTGGACTGTACTCCACAGAAGATGAATTTTTGAAAAGAGAAATAAATTTGAAATATAGGACAGCATCTGAACTCGTACGGTTGATGGATTTGTTGTACTCATGCTAACATGGTTATTTCATGGCACAGAGCAGGTTAACAGCCACCTAGAAGCTAGAACAATGCGTTACCTCACGATACAAGCTTCGCACTACATAAATGACTTGAAAAACAAGTTAAAATGAATCAATCCACAGCTATGTATTGAAGGTCAAAAATAGGTCATCAGTGTGTTGATTTTATATTGTGAAAATTAGTATACTTGACTCTTCTACTTCACAAATGAAACTTTCAAACTCTAGAAAATCTAATCAGAAATAATATAAACCAGGAAGTAACAATATATGCTTCTTCAAAACTTGGTAAGAGCATATATTGGTGGAAAACCTGTAACTGACTACAGAGTCAATCTCCTAGAATGAAAGAAACCAAAAGACTTGAGATGGATTTCAAAACTGGGTAATTTCTGTGATTAATTGATTACTTTTTTCTTGGTCTGGGTGATACTTTGACTTTTAATAATTAAACTGAACCTTTGAACCTCTCTTAAGTAAACAGTATTTACTAGAAAGTTATGTGGATAGTTCATTGAAGCCAAGAGCAGAAAATACACACAGGTTGCACGAGGGATGGAAACAAGGAATTGGGAGATAGGGACTGAGGTTATGCAGCATTGCGCTAGGTGTGAAGAAGCTCCCATTTCCACTTGATTTGTCTCTTTCTTCTCACAGATAGGCTTTTCTGCCTTGGAATCCACATGGCTTAAATGTGATGATCCCCACTCCAAATCTTTTTTCTATCCCCTCACATTCCATAGGGATGAACTAGAACCTCTGAGATCTTAATTCAAATTCTCAAGTGGCAAAACTGACAAGGATAGCTTAAGTCAAGTACCTACTCTCAGACATTTATTACTTTATAAATTTTCTAGAAGACTGAACGATATGTTTTAAATGTGTTTCCCAAACGTGGAAACTTAATGCCCAATGCAATAGTCAAGAGGTGGGATTTTGAGAGATGATTAAATCCTGACCACTCTGCCCTCATGAATGGATTAATGTTCTTTTGGTAGGAGAGATTTGTTATAACCAGAGTACATTTGTTATAAAAACAAGTTCATCTCCCTGTTGTCGCTTGTGTTCTTTGTTTTTGTTTTTTTATGGGTTTTTGTTTTTTTTTTTTTTTGGCTAGGCAAGCACTCTGCCACTGAACTAAATCCCCAACCCTCCTCCCTGTTCTCTCTTGATTTCTCTTGTTCTTTCACCTTTTGCCATTGGTTGATGCAGAAAGGGCCTTACCAGATTTGGGCCCCTCAATATGCAACTTCCCATCCTCCAGAATTGAAAGAAATGAATCTGTTCTTTACAAATTACCTAGTCTCAGACACTCTGCTACAGTAGCACAAAGCAGACTAAGGCATCCTACTTTTTAGGATCACAGATGAGATATCATATTTTATTGTCTTATCATGGTATTGTAAAATTGCTCCAGCACTTGTAATAATTTTGATTCATCCTGTAACCCAGTGAGTCATAGAAATGTGAAATGAGCATATTCAATGTCTGATTCTTTTTTCAATATTTAATTGACAAATAAAGATAGCACATATTTAAGGTGATGATTTTGTACATGTAATCATTGTGTAATTACTGTAACAATCAATTTAATTAGCATATCCAATACCACCCATGCTGTCCCTTCGATTCTCAGAACTTGTTCCTCTGAGAACTGAGATTTGTAAACTTTGTGCAACATCTCCCTATTTCTCTCACTCCCTTGTCCCTGGTTACCACTGTTACACTCTCTATTTCTGTGAGTTGACTTTCTATGTTTGACTTTTTTAGATTCAACATATAAATAAGATCATCCAGCATCTGTTTTTATGTGTCAAGCTCATCTCTCTTAACATAATGTCATATGGCTTCTTCCACGTTTTATGTAGATAGACAGATAATGAATATTTAAATATTTGCACATTTTCTTTATCTGTTTATCTGTTGACATGTTTTTTCCATATCTTGACTGTTGAAAATAAATTTTCAATGAATATAAGGGTGCATGAGGCTGCAGATATTTCTTTGAGAGAGTTATTTCATTTACTTTGGATATATACACAGAGGTAGGATTGTGGGATCATCTAGTAGTTCAATTTTTAATTTTCTGATGAACCCCCATACTGTTTTCTATAATTATTGAATCATTGGTGAAATTTATATCCCCCTCCAAAGTGTTCAGGATTTCTTTTACTTCCCATCCTCACCAGCACTTGTTATCGCTTATCTTTTTGGTAATGTCCACTCTAACAGAAGGGGTTTGATATCTAACCATGGTTTTGATGATTAATAGTACTGAGACCTTTCCAAAAACCTATTGACTGCTTGTATAATATTCTTTGAAAAAAAATCTATTTAGGTTCATTGCCCACTTTTTACCAAGTTATTTGTGATTTTGCTATAGAGTATGAGTCAATGCCAACTTTTTAAGTTACTAGATCAATATGTTTGGTTTTCATTTCACCCAAACAAAAACACACACACTTTGTTCTTTTTAAGTGAAGAGTTGAGAGTACCTCTTTAGAATATGCAATTTCTGCTATGCTTTAATGTTGTTGTTTTCCATAAGAGGTAAACTTTGTCTTGACTTACTGGAAAAATCCATCTGTTCCCATCAGCACAGGAGCCTATATCTGGAAGGCTAAGCAGTTATGGACTCCTAAGACTGTGGCTACACACAGATGGAGAGCAGAAACCACCACTTCTCACCACAGATGCTTTGTCTTAGAGAATAGGAGCTGTGTGTGGTGACAAATACTGGAATGCACTGAAGTAGCAATTACTAACTATTTAAAGACAATGCTATCTCCAGAATGGAGTTCAGCTCACAATGATGAAAAAGTTGCATCTGTTGCAGGAGTCAAGTATCTCTAAACTCTCTCCAGCAAGCCTTTATAATCTGTATTAATCACAAGTTTCTTTGGGGAATTCTTGTCTAGGGATAAGCTTAAACCACTAATTAAGTCACTGTGTATGTGATACTGGAGTTGTTTACTCCTTGTTTATAATACATACTTGTCTCCTGGTCTGAATGAGGAGAAGGGTATGTGGATGCCCAAGCTGCCTGCCTCTGAAGAACCCAGGCTGTGGGTTGCTGCCTTGCTAAGGACTGAATTGTATTCCCCATCAGAATTCACATTTCTGAAGCTCTGTATTAGCCAGCTTTTCATTACTATAACAAAATACTCAAAACATCTACTTAGGAACAAAAGAGTTTTTTTTAAAAAAAAAAGAGAAAGAGGAAGAGAATGATAGAGAGAGGAAAGAGAAAATCAACTTTAGTTTTTCATCTGGCATTTGTTTCTCTGACACTTAGTTATGTATGTGGTGCTGGGGTTTGAACCCAGGTCCTTGCACATATCAGGCAAGCACTCCAACTGCTAAGCCACAGCTCCAGGCCCAAAAGAGATCAGTTTTGGATCCTGAAACTCCAAATGGCATGCACATGTTCTGGCTAGGGTCCCTCTCGTCTGCACAACCTCATTGTGTGTTGCAATGGATAGAACCTGAAAGCAATCTTAATTCACTGCTAAGGCAGCTCCTCCAGTGACCCAAGGACCTGCCACTAGGCCCCTCCTATGAAAGATTCCACCACCTCCTAATACTGCCACTCCGAGAATCAAGTCTTTAAAATATAGACCTCTGTGGTACACCCAAACCATATTCAAACCACACCGAGTCCTAACCCCAGTATCTTCAAATGTCACTGTATTCAGAAAAACAGTCTTTAAAAAGGTAATTAAGTTAAAGTGAGGCCATTGGAAGGTTGAGCCAGGGATCACAAGTTTGAGACCAGCCTCAGCAACTTAGCGAGATCCTAAGCAACTTAGTGAGAACCTATCTTAAAATAAACAACAAAAAGGGCTGGGGATATGTCTCAGTGCTAAGGTACCCTGGTTTCAATCCCCAAAATAATAATAAAAAAATTCTGATTAGCGTGCCCTTCTAAGAAGAGGACGTCTCGGCACACAAAAGGACTCCAGGGATGGTCAAGCACAGAGACCATGAGAGCATACTATAAGAAGGTGGACATCTGCAAGCCAAAGAGAGAAGTATCAGAAGAAATCAGTACCTTGATCTTGGACTTTTAGCCATGGGAACTGCAAGAAAATTAATATGTGTATGTTGAAGCCTCTCAGTCTGTGGAGTTTTATCATGGCCACCCTAGGAAACTACTGAATGCCTCCACAAGAAGTTTAAAACTTAGAAGAGTCCTTAATCGTTTCCTTCAGATTGAGACATTCACAAATGTCACTGTGTGTGACCCTTACTCTGTTTCTTAGACCAGACATGGAGAGAAACGATATGAGAAATTTTCTTTTGAAAAATCAGATACTCCTAACTCACAGGGACCTCGTTGTCTTATTATGCAGCTGCCCTGGTTCAGCAGCAGCTGCCTCCTGTACATGAGATACTCCCAGCGTCACACAAACCCTTGTAGTCCCTATTGTTATCTACCTAACTGCTATACTCACAATCAGTCTGACCTCCATTAAGCATTTAAAACCAAAAGCTCCTGAGATGGTCTGCTCAGACCCAGGCTGCTGAACCTCAGTGCTTCTATCACAGGTACGGAGACATTGATCAAGCTTCCCAGGGAGACTTGACAGCAACAGACCCATTAAAACATTTCTTCTAAAGCCATTGATTTTTTTTTTTTTGATACACCTTCTGAGGACAAAACAGGCACAGGATCAAGGAAGCAATAACTCTCTAGCTACTGCAATTAATGAAGCAGAGTATATATTCACCAGGAAGCATAGATAGGATATCCCCACCATTCCACTTCCTGTGTTAAAAAATTACAGGAGCTAAGGAGGGAAGATGATTATTTGCTCAGAAGTTGATATTGTGGTTTAATATGAATAAGGGCTTTTTTAGTCAAGGGGTTGAAAAGATTAATCTTGTTCAGATAAGGCTATGGGAAAGGTTGCTGATTTGTGATAACCCCCAGCACCACATTAGTCCTCGCTACTTTAAACAAGCTGCATGCAATCAGAGAAGCACCTCTAGAGATACTGCATTAGCTCTGGGAAAGGCACATCTTCATTGGGAAAAAGTCAATGGCATGCTAAGGATGTCAGAGCTGGATAACAAATGCATCTCTCTTGTTCTCTGCTACTTCCTGACCCTCTGTTCCTCTTCCTGTCACTTCCTCTCATTCCCACTCCCATTTATTTGTTTTCTCCTCCTAAAGGAGGTTGAAAGGATTTTCACTGGAGGAAGGGTGTCTTCCCAACTATTAGAGTTCAAGCATGGCTGCTTTTGGAGGATGTCCATGACTTGCTGGTAGAATTTCACTGGAACAGACCCCTTGTAAGCAATACAGACTTTAAAGCAGAAAGCCAGCATCTCAGCACTGATCTGAACTTCCTTGTAAATGAAGGATGCCAAAGATTAATATGTTCAAATGACCAGATATTAATTTAGTGGTCTGCCTGGAAAAAAGCTAAACCCATACTTGCCAGCAACCATACAAATACATGCATACCACCAACAACCAGCCCACTTCACTTCTCATACCACCAACTACCCCCCACACACAAATGCACATGCATATGCAAGTACACACACACCTAGCAATAACAACCACACACACTAATAACTGCCATTCATACCCTCATAGTCTGTCTTGTTCAGGTGGCTAGGACATGATTAACTGGGTAAATGAATTAACAGAAATTTATTTCTCCCACTTGTGGAGAGTTCAATGTGAGGATGCCAACAATCTGGTGATTTGTGAGGGCCCTCTTCCTAGTTTGTAGACAGCTGAGGGTCTAGTCTCTTTTTCTTCTTATAAGAACAATAATCCTATCATAATGGTCCTACCCGAAGCTTAAATACCCCTTAGAGGCCTCACTTCCTAATATCCTTTGGAAGTTAGAGTTTCAACATTCAAAAAAAAAATTTTTTTTTTAAAGAGAGAGGGACAGTGAGAGAGACAGAGAAAGAGAGGAACAACTTTATTTAGTTTTTCACATGGCCTTAGTTGCTCCAACACTCAGTTGTGTACGTGGTACTGGGGTTTGAACCTGGGTCCTTGTGCTTGCCAGGTAAGAGCAGAAACCGCTGAGCCACCGCTCCAGCCCCTCAATATTCAAATTTTTAACAGATGCAAATATGCAATATATAACACATATAACAACAAACATCACTCCCATGCAACATGCCTCTCCACATACCCCATTTCCAAAGGCACTTTTAAAAATCCATTAAGAGGGGCTGGAGCGGTGGCTCGGTGGTTATGGCGCTTGCCTGGCATGTGTGAGGACACAAGTTTGAACCGCAGCATCATGTACACAACAAAGTATTAGAGAAACGAAAGTCGCATGAAAAACCAAATAAAAATTGCTTCTCTCTCTGTCTCTCTCTTCTCTCTCTCTCTCTCGCTATCCTTCCTTCAAAAAATCCATTTAAAACATGTAGCCCATGTAAATGAGCAGAAAGGAAGGTGAAAAAAAAATCATCGAAGTAGAGATTCTCTATCCTTTTCTTTTAGAATACCTGCCTCTGGTTTTTTAGATAACCCAGATTTTAACATTGACTTTTGAAGGGAAATACCTAGTGCTTTTGAGAATAGCCCTTTTCTCTCTTTTTCCATTTGCAAGGCCAAGTGCCTCCTGAGTATGAGCCAGTTTATACAAAATGGTCTGTTGTAGAATTCTTGGCTAGAATGTATCTAAGAAGCTGCATTTTATACAAATATCAGGCCATATTCTCTCATATTCTCTGCCCACTTGCCCACAGGCAATGAAACAATCCAGTGTAAGGTAATTAGGTAGTTGGGGAAGGGCAAGAGATTGTGTGTACTGTGGGACTTGAGCGGAGTGTTTTAGTTTTTTCCTAAATAAAATGTGGCTGTATTTCCCTTACCTAATTTGGAAAGATATTATCCAAAAGCAGTGATCCTATAACTATACTAAGCCTGACATGCTAGCAGATCTTCCAGAGCCCTTTTGGGGCTCAAGCCTACTCTTTTCTTACTTGCTGCTCATTATCTTCACCAGCACCTTGAGAGAAAGGTCATGGTGATATGTAAATCAATCCCTTTGGTTTTAGCCTAGTAACTGCAAAAAAAATTGGAAGAGGAATAGGCTGAAGCACATTGAAATCTAAGGATCACTTGAAGATTTAATTAACTCTGTGCTCTTTGCCCCTTGCTCCCCAAGTTGTACAGTTAATTTAGAGTTGGTTGTATAAATCTTTACCTGAGATGAATGTGTCTTTATTTCAGCTTCCTTGGCTTAGTATGAAAAAGGCTCGGGCAAGCAGATTGGCAAATGAAAGTGAACAATAAAATCTACTGAAGACGGCTTGTTAAGCAACTATGATCTGCGCCCCTTTCTTCTGTCAAGTTCTAGGTCATCCACTCTCAAGTTGTAGAAGTTCAGTATTTCCGTAGGATTTGTAATGAAAGTGAATTGTGTATGTGATTCTATAATCCATAATGTCATACAGATTGTTATCTCTTACCACTGGTGTAGAGAATAGAAATGATTTTTCTTTGACATAAAAAAGTCACATAAATTTTGTGAATTTCAGTAACTTACATCTTCAATAGATTCATTGCCACCTTCATAGTGACATGCTTGTGGGTTGTGCATTTTAATTCTTCCAACTGTTCTAGAAGAGTTTTAATACTCCATTGTTTGAGGGTGATTCATGATTATTGATTAATATAATCAACATTAACTAATTATTAATACAATCAGTACCATATTTATATGTTATGTAAATTACAAACAAACAGAAAGGGTTTAATGTTAATTAAGGATAACTTGCACTTTTGTAACTAGACATCTGTAGATATTTGTTAGGTACATAATTAATTGGGTTATATCGCATAGAATGTATTGGCTGCCAGTTAACTTCTATGATGCTTATTACATTGTTCAAATACAAAGCATTCGAATTAATCATTACAGAATTTCCTGATGCTGTGTGCTTTGTTTCAATCAATATTTGCCTTCTCTATATTGCAGTACTTTGAAAATTCTTTCAAGTTGACCAAGTGTATTGACTCTAATTAACCCACAATTTAAAAAATACAAAATGTTATCATTTCTTTAATATTGTAGGACTACTAAGTCATGAATAATTGTTTTTACTTCTGGTATAATGATTGCTCTCTAATTGGCATGGAGAAAATAGCTGATATTTTTTTCCTATTAACAGAAATCATCAGAAGTCAAAATGCATCATGGCTGATTTTAGAAGTATGTGGAAGGAAGTTGCTACTATATACTTTTCTAAAAATATTTTCTGATGCTGACAATTCTAATAAGAATTGGGTCAGGGAAGTTTGACAGTTTTAACCAAATAAATTTATGTCATGCACTAGATCAATGTCTTATGTCAGATTTTTATTTACTCACAATTATGATTTAATGCATATTCACAGTCAGTGGTTAGAGTCATTAAGAATTAAAACTAATGAGTAAGCAAGAAATTTTGTGCAAATAAAAAAGCTGACACTTATGTTTAGCATATAGAATACCATTACTCTCCCCTAAGAAAGTATAAGAACAATAACTAACATTTGCTGAGCCTTTCCTAAGTTTCAGATGTTATTTGAATTGCTTTATAAGAATTATCTCACTGAAGACTCCAACAACCCCATGTTGTGAAATTGGGACATACAGAGGTAAAGTGGTATATTAAAGGTCACAGAGTTAGGTCACAGAGACTGGGGCAGGAGAGATGGTTCAGTGGTAGAGTGCTTGTTTGGGCTGTGTGAGGACCTGGGTTTAATCCCAGCACTGCATACACTAATAAAGGAAAAATAAAAACCAGATGAAAAAAATTAACTCTCTCTCACACACTCTTTCTCTTAGAAAGAAGAGACAGAGAGAGAAACTGAACCTGAACTGAAACATTCTTACTCCAGATCCCCTATTTTAAGCTAGTATGTTATATACCTGCTAAATGAATTATAAATCATATCCCTAGAGCCATACCTGAAACTATTTTGAGTTAGCTCCATAAAAACAAATTCCTCTGAAACCACTAGATAGTTTTCTTTCTCTTCACTTTTCATTCAAAAATCACAAGGAATATGCAATCACCTTTTTAATTTCCTAACTCTTCTCATAAATAGAGTCCAATTTTTAAATTTGCAGTATTAATCAGAAAACAGTAGCATAGGAGGCTGGAGCGGTGGCTCTGTGGTTACAGCACTTGCCTGGAAAGTGCAAGGATGTGAATTCAAGCCCCAGCACCACCAGAGCATTGAGAGCCACATGAAAAACTAAATAAAATTGATTCTCTCTTTTTCTCTTCCTCTCTGTCCCTCTCTCTTAAAAAAAAAATAGCATACACAAGACTGCATTGGTCCTTAGGACACAGAATTTTCTTTCCTGAGAATCTGCAAATAACTACTAGTCATCCAGCATAAGTTCTTTAGTTGTGTTGATATATACTTGTATATTTTTATATGGAAGAAAGTCAAGATAAAGTTATTATCTCACGATATAGCATATCACAGAGCCCAGAGATCTAAGAAAGGTTTCTGTGTCACCACACTCAATTGCAGAAGCTCAGGAAGATTTGCCTCCTGATGTCAGTGATACAGTTCTTCAAAAGATGAGTATTGAGTGCTATTTTATATCAGACCCAGCTGGAGTGAAGGATAAAAACATGTTTACAATCCAATATGGGAAGAGCACTGTAAAACCAAATCCTGACATTTCCAATTGCTAAAGAGATGTATTTACAAAGTTTGTTGAGAAATGCAGAAGGAGTAATTATCTACCATGGAGGGAGGAGGATTCCAGAAGTGGATTGGGAGGGCTTCATAGTTGTACAGTGAGAAGAAGATCTGGGGGCCAGAGCTGGTGTATTAGTCAGCTTTATGTTGCTGTGACCACAATACCTGTCAAACCAAAGTAGAGGCAGAAAAGTTTATTTTTGTTTCAGAAGTTTAGTCCATCTCTGTGGGTCTAAGGTGGCAGTGGAGAAAAGCTGATTACCTAATGACAGCTGGGAAGCAGAGAGGGCAGGGGAAGGGGCTTCAGGGAAGATGCATCCTTCTAGGGCACAGGCCCAGTGACCTGCCTCCTGCAGTTGTGCTCCACCTGCCTATGGTTACCACCCAGTCAGTTCATTGGAACTAGGTCACACCTCTCATAATCCAGTCATTTCACCTCTGACTATTCCTGCATTAACACAGGAGCTTTTGGGGGGCATCTTATATCCAAATTATAACAGCTGGCATTCCAAGCAGAAGCAACATTGGAAATAGGGTCTCACAGATGTTACCACGTCCCACATTCTGGGAGGGTCAGAGTCTTCTCCATGAGTCTAGAACATCATGTAAACTGTGGAGAGTTACAGGGATCAGACTGAAAAGGACATTGGAAAGATACTGAACAGGATGGTAAATGTCAAGATCCTTTCTTCAGAGATGTACCATTGTCCTGGAGATGCATCTAACCTTTTACACAATGAAATATGTGGGCAGTCTTTCTATTTCAAAGTTTCCTTGGGCCATGATGAAGATAATAGAATGGAGTACAAAGAAACTGGAACCAAGAGAGGTCAGTCAGGAAGCTACTACAATAATACAGGTGAGAGATAAAGGGAAGGACCTGAATTAAGGAAATGGTGTGGGAATGGAAAGAACTTGATGGAGTGTAGAAATATGTAAGAGGTAAGATTGCCTTGAATGTAGGTGGTCCAAAGGACAGAGAATTCAGGGGAGGACATGGAAATTTACACTTGGTCAATCATGTTGCAAAATTATCACCTTGTAGAAGTGGAAAGTAAGCTGGAAGTTATAGCTAACTGGTTCTTAGTCAGGGAATGGAAAAGACAATGAAGAAGTTTATAATCTTATTTTCTTACCCCTTGCACAATCATGTCACCCTGCCCTTAACTCAGACATGCCTATGCATACACAAGTCTACTCATCATCTTATGCCCACAACTCAACATTTTTCAAAGAAATGCCAAGTACCTGTAACACACTACAAACCACAAAGCCACTCTTTGCTATTGATTTCAAATCTCCTAAAGTGTCATTTTTCTCCCATAAAACCATTCACTGGAAAGCTGTATCTCAGCCATCTTAACCCTGGATTTAGAGTTCAAAAGCTACTGTTCCTGAACTCTAAATTGCACATATTCTCAATTTTATGTTTGTTATAAATTCTCTAATTTTAGACTTACAACTGATCTAACATCATTAAAAAGTAGCTTCTCATTCAATGAATATTAACCCATATTACTACAATATGATTAGGGAATGGGGGGACTCTTCAAATATTTGTTAGTATAAAGAATCTCTTGGGGCTAAGGATAACCCAATGACAGAGCACTTGCCAAGCATGTGTGAGACCCCGAGTTCAGTCTTCAGCGCCATAAACACACACACACACACACAAAGAAGCTCTAATAAATATTTAACATCTTAGAATAAGAAAGCAGAAAAACTAATGAATGAATTTGTTGTACATTTTCAAAGACAATCATTTGTTGGAAATCAGTTAGCTACATGACAATATTGATCTTATTCGCTAGTGTATAAGTAGCTAATACTCATGTTTGTACACACATTTTTCACACTGTACAACTCAATTTTAGTTTATATTAGTTTGCTTTGCACAGAGCAGTAAATTGAATGGCAGTGTGGCATTTTAATAATAACACTGTTGATGGAGTTTTCACTTCTACTTTACTAGTCATCGTTACTTAACGAAACAAAAAATGTGGACAATAGCACTTCTTGTTCTAACATTTATTTTCTTTGGTCTACTCTTTAAGAGTATTGCCAGGTGCTGTAATACCCAGAGACTTGGGAGGCTTGAGGAAGAAGGCTCGTAAGTGTGAGCCTAGACAACTTAGCAGTATCCTGACTCAAAAAATAAAAAGGGCTAAGGAAATATCTGCATGAGAGAGCACCCCTGTGTTCAATCCCAGTACCATAAAAAAAGAAAGGCAAAAATAAATAAATAAATGTCTTAAGTAGGAAACATGTATCTCCCTATAGCAAATGTAATTTGGAAAGTGTCATTTGTCTTAATACGAACATTTTTTCTTTTCTTTTCTTTTTCTTTTTCAGTGTATGGCCAGGCAATGTGAAGTTTATAGTTTTGTAGGTAAAAAGCCAAATGACATGTGAAAAACTGGCTAGTAAGCTAATATGTCACATAACTATGAGAAAATGTAAGTAATGGGACCACCAAGTGGGATCAGAAGATGGTGTGAGTGCAGACATGCTGCAAGCATTAGGAATCCACTGCAAAAGACCAAATAGACAATGGGAAGTTATTGATTCACCCGATTCAAAGACTCAGACAGATCTGTCTTCAGGTGAGACAGTTTGTGCTATCACCAAGACTACGTGCAGTTCACCGTCATCTCAATTCCTCGTTCTCACTACCAGTCCTCAGGGTGACTCCCGTATGTAAACAACAGTGGTGCAACACTTTCAAGCTGTGCTTCTACATATGAGACAAGATTGCCTATGTCTTAGCATCCCCAGAAAAGGGCCTCAGTTCATTTGATTGGACCAGATCAGGTCACCTGTGAACCACTACTATATCTGAGAAAACGCTGTTCCCTGACTGGACTAGATCAAATCTGATTTATAACCCCCTGGATCCAGCTTTGGAGGCACCTTCCCATATCTACATGGCTCCTAAGTGGAAATAAGAGCCATTGTTGGCATGAAATAAACAAAATTAGCAGGCAACCAACAGTAGTTATTCTAAATTGTTTTCCTCTTGGCTTTTTCTTCTTCTATATATGTGAAAATTTTCAATGTAAAATGAATTATATTATTGCTCAATTTATTTATCACCTCTCTGCTCTCATATGCAACATAAATTCATTGTGATGTCCACCTAAGGAATCCACTGATAACTAAACAACGGTGACAAAATGGTCAAAAATTTTAAAATTTTTTAAAAATCCTGGGTCTAGCCAGTGTTTCACAGTCAAATGAAACTGTTTACTCTCAGTTCTGCCACTGCATTACCCAAAGAAGTCAGAGCCAACTGCATACCTCAGCTTCCTCACTTGTAAACTGGTTATAACAGGACCAACTTTGGAGTACTGTTACAGATATTCTGATAGCAGAGGGGAGCACTAGGCCAGTGGCGGAGCTCCAAGAAGCTGCTGCAGTTCTTGCTGATACCCTCATCATGACCCTCCATGTCATCCCATCCTGAACCAAGAGGAGCCAGTCAGAGACGGACAGACGTTTAGGGTTAGACAGCCTTAAAAATCAATACTCAGCAGAGATTGTGGTAGAACTTGATAACACTTTTACCTTTCCAAGATAGAATCAAAGTTCTCCCTTTTCAATGACTCTCGGGAAGTGATGTCACAATTTGACCACCAACACCCATGCAATATAAGATAGTTTTTTTCACTTCCTAAAATCAATTTCTTCATCTAAGAAAGGAGATATGTAATGTATCTACTTCATAGACATGACAGAATAGGCGTCCATTTAAACACATCTCATAAAACATAACACGTATTTTTACTAGTATCTGGTATCATTATATGTTTTACAAACTTGTCCCACTCAGACAAGTACCAGGTGATGGTGGTGGTAGTATTTTATTTAATCTCATTTTTTTTCCATTTTCATTGAAACATAGATCAGAAAAAGGAGTAGGTAGAGCCACCTATGAAACTTTTAACTTTCAGGACCCTGGCTGTGTCCACTACATTTTCACTCATTTTTATGTATCTTTGTGCTTCAACATGAAATAAACTTGCTCTGTGCCTCTTCCTGCTTTATGAGCAAAGGATACAATAAAGAGCAGTTTTGTGAGAAAGAATGAAGGACATCATGTTCTTTCTTTACAATGAAATGAAGAGTTCAGTTTAATAGACAAATCCTTCATTTTAAAAGTTTGAATTGTAAAATACTCAGTAAATAATTCTAGTTAGTTGAATTTAAGGAAATGGAAAATACAACAAAATAATGTGTTCTCAACCATTTTATTTATGCGTTAAGTTGTTGTTCATTATTAGCCACTGCCTCTAAGTTTTGAGTTCTAAATATTTGGTATAAAAGTCAATAAAATTAAAAACAGACACTTGGGACTAGAGTGGTGGCTCAGCCGTTCTGATGCTTGCCTGGCATGCATGAGGATGTGGGTTCGAACCCCAGCACCATGCACATAATGAAGTGTTAGAGCAATGAAAACCTCATGAAAAACTAAATAAAATTGATTCTCTTTCTCTCCCTCTCTCTTAAAAAAAACAAAAAGACACTTAGACCATAGAACAGAATGGAAACCGAGAAGTAAACCTACATATTCACAGCCAGCTGATCTTTGATGAAGGTGATAAGGGTGTGCAGTAGGAAAGGGACAGTGTGTTTAGAGAATGGTGCTAGGAAATTTTGATATCCCATGCAGAATATGAAACTAGAGTCCTATAATTTCCCATATACAAAAAAATTCAAAATGAATTAAATACCTAAATATAATCCCTGAAACTTTAAAATAACTAGAAGAAAATAAGAGAGATACTTTAGGATGTTGGAATGGGCAAGGAAGAGACCTCAAAAGCGTAGGAAACTAAAGGAAAAGCAAACAAATCAGAAATTGTTAAACTAAAAACTACTCCACAGAAAAGGAAAAATTAATAATAGAGTGAAGAGACACACTATTAAATGAGAGAAACTACTTGCAAATTATACATCTGACGGGGGTTAATAACCAGAACATAAAAGAAACTCAGCAGCTCAATGTACTGCATTATCTCACTCAAATATGGAATCTACAAATTTGATCTCCTAGGATTTGAGAGCAGAATGGTGGTTACCAGAGGTTGGGAAGACATGGGGAAGGGAAAGATGAGAATAGATTGATTAACAGGTACTAAGTTATAAACAGACAGTAGAAAAGAAAATATGTTCTATTAGATGGTAGGGTAACTATAGAAAATGATAATATACTGTATAAAAAGAACTATAAGAAAGAATTGTACATGCTTTCCCTGCAAAGAAATGATGTTTTTGCAGTGCATTAGTCAGTTTTCTGTTACTATAACAAATTCCTGAAATTATTAGTTTATAAAAAATGTTTTTCTTTGGGCTCACAGTTCTGGAGGTTTCAGTTCAGGACTTATTGGCCCCTGTGCATATTATAATAGAAGAATGTTGAAGAGCAAAACTGCTTTTCTCATGACTGGGAAGTGGAAAAGGGGAAGAGGAAGAGGCTGGGGTCCCAGTACGCCCTCCGATAGTATACTCAAATGGCAAAAAGACCTCCCCAGCTCTTAGAAGTTTCACCATCTCCCAACAGCACCAAGTGGGGAACCAATCCTTTAATACATGGGTCTTTTGGGTACATTCCAGATCCAAACTCTGGTGAAGACAGATAGGCTCACACTGTTTCAAACATTATGCAATGTGTGTGTGTGTGTGTTTGTGTGTGTGTACACATATATATTATGCAATGTATATATATATTCACACACACATATATGTATATATATATATCACATGGTACCATATAAATATGTATACATTTATTAATAGAAAGAAATTTAAAAAGTGAATGCACTTATGTTTCAAAACATATGACAAAGAAAGTGAAAAGGCAATGCACAGAATGGGAGAAAATATTTGCAAACCAAATGGGATAAGGGATTAGTATCCACAACATGTGAAGAACTACTGAAACTCAACACTTTAGCATATATATGCCAGGCATGGTGACCCATGCCTATAATTTCAAAGACTCAGGAAGTGGAAGCAGGAGAATCACAAGTTTGAAGCCAGCCTCAGAAACTTAGCAAAGCCCTAAGCAACGTAAAAAGCCCTTGTCTCAAAGTAAAAAACAAACAAACAAAAAAAAAGAGCTGGGAATGTGCTCGGTGGTAGAACAACTTAGATTAAATCCCCAGTACCAAAATTATTTATGACAGCCTATTTAAAATGGACAAAAGATCTAAAGAGACATTTCTCTGAAGAAGATAAATGTTATGGCTTTAAAACACTACTCAGCAAGAAAGAGGAAGCAGGTGGTATCTCAATTCCTGACCTGAAACTATACTATAGGGCTATAGTAACAAAAACAGCATGGGATTGGTATCAAAACAGAATTGAAGACCAATTGAATAGAATAGAGGATTCTGAGATGAACCTTCATACCTTTAACTATCTGATATTTGATAAAGGGGACAGAAGCATAGTGTGGAATAAAGATAGCAACAAATGGTGTTGGACAAATTGGACAGCCATATGTAGACAACTGAAATTAGATCCTTACCTTTCACCATGCACAAAAATTAAACCAAAATGGTTCAAAGATGTGGATATTAAATCAGCAACTTTACAATTGCTTGAAAAAGAAGTAGGATCAACATTACATGACATAGGGGTCAGCACTGCCTTCCTCAAGAAGACTCCCATGGCACAAGCAGTAAAGTCAAGAATAAACGAAAGGGATGTAATTAAACTAAAAAGGTTTTGCACAGCTAAAGATTTAGTCTAGAGTCTCAAGAGAGAACCTACAGAATGGGAGAAAGTCTTTACCTGCTACACCTCAGACAGAGGGCTAATATTCAGAACACAAAAAGAACTAAAAAAACTAAACACCAAAATCAGAAATAATCCAATTAATAAATGGGCTATGGAACTAAAAAGAAACTTCTCAACAGAGAAAGTCCAAAAAGCCAATAAACATATGAGAAAATGCTCTACATCACTAGCAATAAGAGAAATGCAAATCAAAACTTCACTGAGATTCCACCTCACTCTGGTCAGAGTGGCAAAAATGAAGAATACAGATAATGACATGCTGGAGAGGCTGTGGGAGCAGAGGAACACTATTACATTGCTGGTGGGACTGCAAACTGGTTTAGCCACTCTGGAAAGCAGTGTGGAGACTCCTCAAAAAATTAGGGCTGGAACCGCCTTTTGACCCAGCTATTCCACTCCTGGATATCTTCCCAAAAGAGCTGGTATCAGCATATTATAGGGATATAGCTTCATCAATGTTTATAGCAACTCAATTTACTATAGCTTATGGAACCAACCCAGATGCCCCTCACTTGACGAGTGGATTCAAAAACTTTGGACATATATACAATGGAATACTACTCAGCTATCAGAGAAAATGATATTATGGAATTTACAGCCAAATAGATAGTGGAAAAAAATTATGCTAAGTGAAGTATCCCAAACTCAGAGACTCAAGAGCCAAATGTTTTCTCTCATTTGTAGAAGCTAGAATACAAGCAGAATCAGTAAGATAGATGGCAAAGCAAATAATGACCTCAACATGTATGAATTTTCACACGATCATGGGGAACCTTGCCTAGGATGCTGGGGGACGTAGAGAGTGGGGCAGGGAGGGGGGAAAGGAATAGGAAGGACATCAATGAGACCGGAGGGAGGTAGTACAGGGGAATCTAATCAGAGGGTAACCTCCAACTTCCATGAGAAGCCCAATTAACACGGAACCATGGGGAACCCAAGGGGAGAAACCATGGAATGGTATCAGCCCTGGCTTGCTCTGTCATCATACATTTGTTCTTGATTGTTTGATGATGAATCCCTCCTAATTGACAGACCATGTTTAATGAATAATAAAAAAAGGAAAAAAATATTATGGCTTTGATATTAGGTGACCCCAAAAGCTCATGTGAGAGACAATGCAAGAAAGTTTAGGGGTAAAATGATTTGGTAATTAAAGACTTAACCTAATCAGTGTGTTAATCAACTGCTATAGATAAACTGGCTGGCAACTCTAGGTGAGTAGAGAGCAGAGGGTGGCTGAATGAGGTGGGTCTTTGGGTCATGCCTATAGGGTATATGTGTGTGTGTGTGTATGTGTGTATATATATATACACATACAGTCAGTGGTAATATTATTAAGCTATTAAAATAGTAAATATCAATAAATGTTATAGCATGGATAAAACTTGAAAACATTATGTTAAGTAGCAGAAGCAAGACACAAAAGGCCCCATTTTATGTGATTCCATCTATACAAAATTTTCAGAAAAATTTGATCCATACAGATTAATGGTTGCCATAGTGTGGGGAAAGCGGGAAATTGGGAGTGATTGCTAAAAGGTACAGAGTTTCTCTTGGGGATGACAAAAAGGCCTGTAATCATGCTTTGGTTTTGATTGTGTAACTTAGTTAACATGCTAAAACCCACTGAATTGTATACTTCAAAAGGATGTATTTTCTTGTATGTGAATTTTTAAAGTCAATTTTAAAATGCAGGTTTTATATAGTACTCTGCATTTCATTTAAATGAAATAAACACATAACTCTTGGCTTGGATGACCAATTCTTTCTTATTTATTTCTCTTAAAAGAGAGGGACAGTAAGAGAGAAAAAGAGAATCAATTTTATTTAGTTTTTCATGTTGCTTTCGTTGCTCTGACACTTTGCTGTGTATGTGGGGCTGGAGTTCGAACCTGGGTTCTCACACATGCCAGGCAAGCACTGTAACCACTGAGTCATGGCTTGAGCCCCACATGAGCAATTCTTCACTGAAACATTTTTGATAAATTATTGTGAAAGAAATATTGGAATATCCTTTTGCATATTCATATGTAGAACTACTCATTTAATATACTGCCCCTTCCACTTAAATATGCCTTTAACAGAGTCCTTTTACAACCACTACTTAAATATCCATAAAAACTTAAAGAATGGAATTTTTAATTGCTGCAGGAGATCACATCTATCAGGTGAAGACTTGTGTTATCTTGGTGGTGACCACTAGAACTGGAACTCTGCTGTTAACCTTAGTTGTTGCATTACATCCTTTCTCAGTTCTGCCAACAGCACTTCCTGTGTTCTGTTACTTCCACCCTGCCAGGCCTTGGTGGAATAAACCTTGGGGAGGAAGGTGAATAAAGTTCAATCAACTTTGGTGATGATTTATTCTAACAATTGCATGTCTGATTATCCCCACTCCTGTTACTCTAAACAAATCCCTGAAGTTTATCTCTGTTCTGTAATAAACAGTATTTCATCACGATAACAAATACCTAAAGCAAGCTACTTTTGAAGAAACAAAGTTTACTGGGCTCACATTCTTGGAGGTTCAAAGTCCAAGATTGAGTGGGCCCCATTGTTTTAGTGTCTGATGAGGGTCTAATGGCAGATGATGTTACATCATGGCAGAAGCCCATGTGGGAGGAAGGCTCTCATCTCAAAAGGAGGCCAGAGTGAGAGACTGGGTGGGGCCAGACTCAGACTTCTATAACAATTCATTCTCCTTAGAACTTACAAGGACACACCATTCCCTTCTGAGAGTGGTACACCCAGTAAGGCCCCACCTCATAAAAGTCCTGTCACCTCCCAAAATCAATACCCTGAGACCAGGCGTCCAACACATAGACCTTTGGGGATCAAACTATATCCAATCCGTAGTGTGCTCTATCACCAATACACTGTAACTAAAAATTTCATAACAAATTTGCCTAGGTTAAATAAAGTTTAAAAATATATTTCACTTCCAATAACTTTTCATATGCTAAGGTGAGGGGTGACTCTCAGAGGGGGTATATATCATGCAGCATAAACAGAACTCCAATTAACATGTCTTGGAACACAGTTTGAGAAATGCTGCTCTGCGTTATGCTGTGAATTGGAAATTCCACCAGACAAAAATAAAAAGTAGAGAAACCTTCAGTTCTGCTCCAAATATGAGAACTGATATTAGAAAATATCATAATATATTAGATTTTATTATGAAATATTTAGGTTCTGTTTACTATGTTGCACTCCCTCATGAGGATGGTAACAGGGAAAAGAAGCTAGAATATTGGTTCAAAGCTGACTGTAAGCGTCAATTTCTTCATCATGAAATAAATTTGCTAGACTAGATGATCTCTAAATTAATTTGAGGAGTAACCGTACCTTAGAATCTACGACCCTAACACTGATGTATCACACACATGGTATACTTGATGATACCGAGGAATAACCTCCACTTAAATATCACCCTCAAAAATATTGTGAAAACAATAAAGCACCTTCTTTCCCCTAAATACGCTTCTAAGAATAGAATATGTAGACCTTTCTCTCAGAAGTGCCTGCAGTAAGCCAGCCCGGGAGTACTGCTCCCTGTTCCTGGCTAGCAAAATGTCCAGGCTGGTGGGAACTTCCCAGAAGAGTCATCCTGAAGAACAGGAGACAACATCTCTAACAGATTTCAGAACTTAGAAAATGCTTACTGTTAGACCACTTCCAATTGAATGTCTTAACCTACCAAGATTTTTCTTTATAATGTAATCCTTTCTCTCTAGGTTTCCATTCAGCTAAGAATATTGACTGAGATTGATAGCAAAAGAAGAATGACTTTCACTTTTATATCCTCTCTGATTATAAAAGTGAAACATACATATTATAGAGATACTAGAACAATATAGAAAAGACTTTCTCATATCTGTTAACTACATCTTACCAAAGTTTATTCACCAACTATTTTCTTGGACAAAAATGTCCACAGTCCAAATTTTCTTCTTCAACTGCTTCAAATTATGATCAGTCTTCATCCTCCTAGGAAGATGAGTTCACTGGGTCTTCTGTTTAGTGCCAATTCATCCAGGGCATGTCAGCAACACTCTCTTCACATACCTGCTCTCCAGCTTAGGTTCCATGGCCCATCATTACAGAAAAATCTCTTGTTCTTGTTTTGCTGTTATTATATCTCAGAAGTGTGGCAAAGGCTCACCTCTGAATGAGCACATTATTTTATTTGTTCTTGTCCTGAGTGGCTCAGCACTGCAGGAGAAAGTCAATGCCAGGGCAGACTAGTCTCACTGTGAATCCATACCACCAACTTCAAATGCGCTATCACCTCCGCCTGAACTCCCTGGGATATTGCACAGAACACTCCTCTCTAAACAACTATTTAAAGTGCCCTCATTTCTCTCAATTCTCCAACTTCAATTTTTCTCACTCTTCCCCCCAGGAGATGATGGGTCCTTCTACCTCCCAAAGGAAAAAGAGACTACCTTGCTATACATATCAACTTACCAGTTAGCAAAAAGAAACTGTCCATCTCCTTTCTAGGAACTAACTCTCTTCCTCAGCTTTTATTTATTACTTTCAAAAATATTTCTTTAGGACTTATGACAGCATTGAATCTCATCTCTACTTAACTTCAGAGGGAATTTACGTAGTACAGTATTTCTTCTCTTTCATTTTCAACTCTCTCTCACACACACACAATCTTAATCCGTCCTCCCTAATTCCATTTAAACAAAAATAAGTATCTAGCAATTAAATACAGCAATGATAACTTCCCTTTACTCCCACATCACCTTTTAGATATCATCCTTACCTCCTTCTCCTCCCTGTTCACTCGTCAGCAAAATAACATTTGATAAGGTCACCAAAAGACATTTTTTTTGCCCTCCCTTCACATGACATACTAGCAGTTTTGACATGGGTGACCTCTCCCTCTGGTTTGCATGATAACCCCTCATGCATCTAGTTTCTTGTTACTTCTTTACTTTTCTGTCCTCTCCTCTTTTTCAAAGTCATTAAGTGAGGCTGGGAATGTGGCTCAGTCATAGAACTCTTGCCTAGCATGAGCATGACTCTGATCAATCTCCCACAATGCAAAAAAAGTCATTAAATGAGAGATTTTATGGAATTTTTAAATGTCGTCATTTCTTCTCATTCTATACCCTACTTTTAATATTTTTTATCCAATATTTTTATTGGCTTATGGTGCAGAAAAGTGAAATTTTTAAAATAAAAATAATTATATTACTCTCCCCAAATTCTCTCCTCACCCTTCCTCCACTTCTTCAAACACCTTGCTCCATCTACCACAAAGCTTTATAATGTTATTCTTCAGCAAAGAAGTGTTCTCCTGGTCCTCCCTCAGCCCCTGCTTACATCTCCTACCTACACATCAAATTTCTGTTCACGTGTCACTTCCTCAGTGAATTAAACCCCAAACTATGTGAGATTCCTTCCCTATTATGTGCTCTCACAGTCACCTTCCTTAGCATGTTATCAGTCACAGCTTTATGTTTATTTATGTGATTTCTTGATTAATATATATCATCCCCACTAAATCAGAAACACATTGGTGACAAAGGCCGTTTTAATTTTTGTTTCTCATTGAATGTGAAGCTCTAGTATATGCCTGTCACTTGTCCTCAGTAAAGATTCATCAAATGAATGAATAAATGTATGTATGAATGGACAAGAAAGCAAACAAATCACCCAAAATTCCATTTCCCTAAAGTGGGAAATTATATTTTGATATATTCCCTTCCAATAAAATCAATGCAAATATATTTTACAAATTTGGTAGATACTATTATATATATATATATATATATATATATATATGTGTGTGTGTGTGTGTGTGTGTGTAATTTTAATTCTTAGATCAAATCCTGAGAATTTTCTAAAGTTGTTAACTATTCCACAAGAAAATCCATTGAAAATTGCTAAATAATATCCAATTTATAAGTATGATCTAATATATTTGAGCATTTTCTTATTTTTAGATATTTAAGATTTTTCCAATATTTTTACTGTTATGAAAAATGTTATAGTGACCATTTTTGTGCAGCCACATTTACATGAGATAAATTATTAGGATAAACTCTACCATTAAGATGTATAAATATTTTCAGGGCATAGGAATACCTCAATACTGAGAAAAAAAGAGCAATGCATGTCGTAGCATTTGCACATATCTATGTTAAGTTATTCAAAATTACACAGCACAACAAGGATAGACTTATCAACTTCTTGCCTGCATTTATTGAAGTGTTAAAACTATACCTTATACACAAGCTATTCCAGAGCACTACTGATGAAATATTTTTCAGGATGGACTTATTTTTCAGAAGTTTGTCCTAATGACCTGGAAAAAAAAAAAACCTTTGAAAAAGTACTCTCCTAGTTTGGGGAATTTGAGGGGCTTTGTTTTTATTTTCTGCTTTAGGAATCTGGTAACACTATTGACAGTTCAATGGAAATCTTCACAATTTATTCCAAGAATACATATCTGACTTTTTAAAAAATAAACAGGAATACATCGTAAAGACGATGTTAATTATACATACCTAAAAGTTGTTCTAAATATTTCTTAAGATACTGTGACCTGACATAAGGTAAGAGATCAATTAAAGCATTAGGGGCCAGGGCTTCAGGAAGATGAAATTATCCATTGTGTTGTACACACCCTCATTGCTTTCACCAATTATAGGATTTCCTTCCGGGAGGTTTCCACACAAGGGTCTCAATTAGAAGACTCTATTAACAAAAACAAAGTCTTGTAGACAAGTGTTTTTTATAAAAACATTCAAAACAATTGTAGCAATACTCTCAACAGCTCCTTATAATACTTCTGTTGCTCAATGTAGATGCATTTTTCATTCTGAGAAGCCTGAATTCACAATCTATTTTATAAGCGCACATCATGCTAGGAAAAGAAATCTATGCATGTGGTATGACCTACTTTTGATGTACTGATTTTTTTTCTCAAAAAGAATTAAAAACTGTCGTTAAAAAGCCAGACAACTGCACTGATACAATGCATGTAAAATCGTATTTCAACATAGTAAAAATTAGTTACATTTTTCACAAGGTTCTACAACCAATAACTTTAGGTATATTTTTCTATTAGATAGACATATAAATACTTTCAGTTCTCAGAATATATTTAAATTCAAAATTACATACTCAGTTTATTTTAGAACATAATTCTTTTTGTAAAGAAAAGAACAGCCTTCATTAAAGAAGACTAAAATTTAGTGCTATGACTATTCATATTTTTGTCATGTTACTATCATGTTTTCATTTAGGTATGCTCAGAAATACCCTTGACTCTATAGGAGAATTTTATTTTTAACACTGAATCATTACTCTGTTGTCATTATAAGATATAAGTTTATTTTTACAAGCATCTGCAACAACTCCATAATGTATGACTGCACACCATTTTACAGATGAGAACTTTGGGGCTCATCGAAATTAACATTTTTAGATAACTAGAATAGAGTGGAGGTAGGATGTGAACCAATGTCCTCTGGCTCTACAGCTTTTCTCCTTCTGTCACATCAAGGTGACAGATCACACAATTGCTGTATAGACTCGTGAGCATTAGAGACGATATAATTTTGGCCTGTTGTTGGCATTCAGTTGACAACATGATTATTGTCATAATCACCCATCTTTTGTATGTCATTTAGATTTGTACATTCCTTTACCAGAACATGCCATATTTAACGAACCTTTTCCAGTTAAATCATATTCCCCATCATTTACACATGGAACTAGGGGTAGAAAGCTTAAATCACAAGTATAGCCATCCTTGAAATATGCCTGCTTGCCTGAACTTCCTCCTGCCTTTCCCCTAAACGATCAGTCTATTCATTGAAAGTTCAGGCTTCTTAATCCAGTCCCCAAATATCATTCCTCGTTTTATCCTCTACCTACACAAGTTGAGGACAATAGCACAGTAAAAAGCACTCCAGCTTTGAGTCAGGCGGATCAGCATTTGACTCCTAACATCAGCACGAAGAGCTAAACTATGGACAAATAATGTAACTTCTGTGAGATGAAGATTTTTTCCCCACAAGAAAAGTCCTACTGTGGGGACTGTGTAGATTAGAAACACTTTATGAACAGCCAGGCACTCACTATGTAATTGCTCTCATTACTATCATACTCATTATTACCTGTTTTTCAGACAAATTGTACTGCATGCCGTGCACCCCAACATGGCCTGTGCACTGCCTCACCTTTGCCCTGTGATTCTCTCCCCATCCCATTGTCATCTGATCCATGCTCCAACCTTAGCTGGAGTCACTTCCACCAAGCTGTCCCAGGTCCTACTAACCAGAGGGATTGTCTCCCTTATCTCTATTGCTGTAGTACTTGGAACTTGCTTATTAGATCCACTGTACTCTGCATCATAAAACATGTATTTTGTCTAACTGTGCTACTAAACTGAAAGAACCACAAGGACATGGACAATATTTTATTCATCTTTGTTTTCCCCACAGCATGGGGCCTGGGACTTAGTGCTTGATAAATGGATGAATAGGTTAATAAATGTATAAATGAAATCTTTATGGAATCTGTATTCTCTCATTAACAGTCTTGAAATCTCTTAATTTAAAATGTGTGGGAACTCCCATGCTAACAGTTTTGAGGATATGACCCATTTCTAAAGTGACTAAATAAAAAATTCCATTCCTTGACCCTTCCCTGGAGAATATCCCTACCTGGATTGATATGAATAACTTGGAATTTCCAGAGAAGCCTCAGGAGCACTGCAGAAATGGTACCTAAAATTAAAAGAATAGTAAGATTGGTAAAGTTGTAAGCTGAATAGAAGTGATATAGAAAATTAGATGTGAAAAATGCTCCTAATGAGAATGAGTATCTTTTGTTCAGGAAAACTCCTTGATATATTTCTGGGTAATCAAGCCAATTAATAGCATTGTTGACTCAAATTCAAAAAGACACAAACTTGGCAAAATATAAGGAAATTCAGCAACCCAAACAAGAGTGGTTAATGACTCACGCACCTGTTGCTGAATACACCCGCAGGCTTGCAGGCTACTCCCTGAAGAGGGAGGGGCTGAGACCCAGCTGACGTATCCAGCTGTCCAGAGTGCTTCACCTGGAGGAAGAAGAGTGCCTGGTTAAGTTTGCTGTCTTGCAGTAAGCAGAAGGGAATATAACAGGGGTCTTGGAAAGCCCTTCCAAATTATCTCCTATGACCAACAACAACCTGCCATAAAGCTTTTTTTAAAATTTTTTAATTGTTTTGCATTCTGATAAAAAGACTATCTCTTCTTTTCACTAGTAGTTATGCATCCCTTAAAACTTAAGATGTAATGCTATACAACATAATCCTTTTTTAGAGATATTGTGGGAAGGGAAAGGGAGGAATAAGGGTGGGTAATTGGGGGGCACTCCTGGGGGTAATTGTAATATCCAGAATCTATACACATTTTATATTGTTTTGTTAAAAACTTGTATGGTTGTTCAAAAATAAAAAAAAATTAAAAAAAAATAAACACAAATTAAAAAGTAAAAAAACAAACAAACAAAAAAAACTGCTCACTTATAAATCAGTATTGTAAATAGTAAAAAGCTCAAAAATATTGTGTGGCAAGACCTCACCTCCACTTCATTATATGTAAATTATTTTAGGGTAAGATAAACTCCTTTAAGTTTTAGACATAGATAAGTTTTAAACATAGATTCTTTAATGAAGCTTTGAAGGATAAACACTTTCAATCTAGTATTTTATTTAAAGGTAACAGTGTTAAGTAGGAATCTCACTATTTATGCAAAAGATAGTAGATAAAGACCTGTCCCACATGCTCCAGAGAGAGAACTTTCCCATTATCCTGCCCCTTTTAAAGAAGCATCTCTCAAGTTTGTTTCTTTAAAAGCTTTGGAAAGTAGGGTAAAGGGAAAAGGATGACAGTATCATTCGCTGTGACAGCTGTTCGTACAATAAAAACTCCTGTGCCACTCACTGGATTGCACTTTTTTCCTACAGTGGCAGATTCTCATTCTGTGCAATCTTGACCTCAAACCACAAATAAAACCATTGTAATTATGGATTTGGATCCTCTTATGTTTATAGCTTCACTCCTACATGAGCCCTATAAAAAGCAGCATCAGGGAACCTAAGGGTAGGGCTGTGCTGGGTGGGACAGCAGGAGGACCAGGAAGGGCGCTGAATGAAAGGAGGCTTTGCTGAACTGGGAGAGGTGACTGGAGGAACCTCCCCTCCCCCAGAAACTAGAGCAATAAAGAGACAATAGGCCAGGAGACACACTGCTGGGAGCGACCTTCCTTGCCACCTCCACTTAAAGGAAATTCTACAGACTCCTAAGGACCAGTTACAGAGCTACTCCTCTGGGAGGTCTGCCCTAGACCTCCTTGCTGTCTCTTTCCGCTCCTTCCCCCCTCTCTTTTTATTTCTTTTAATTTTTTTTTTTAAAGAGAGGGGCAGTGAGAGAGAGAGAGAGAGAGAGAGAGAAAGAGAGATCAATTTTATTTAGTTTCTCCTGTGGCTTTCGTTGCTTCAACATTTCATTCCTGGGGGTTGAACCTGCATCTTTGTGCATGCCAGGCAAGCGTGGTAACCGCTGAGCCACCCCTCCAGCCCCCCTCTCTTTCGATTTCAACTTCTTTTATAATGTCAACCTCCATTATCAGTTTTTAAGTGTCTAGTTGGTGGCTCTCTCTGTCTCTCACATAGATCACAGACTACTTCAGGGTGGTGCTAAACCCCACTCATCCCTATACATCTCCAGCACTAGGCACAGCACAGACAGGGCTGCTACCCACCCATCCACCCCGCCTACCTTAATGTAGTTACTCCTACTTGTTAAAAAGGGAATGATAATTCCTCAAACCTCAAGCACCCATTTGTGAGTAACTCCCATAGTGATATTTTTGACCTTTTATTCCACTCTGATTCACTCCTCCACCCTTGGATAAGGAGTATCTTATTTGATGGGAGTATCTACAAGAATAGACTGAGCAGGACCAGTCCACTCTTATCTTACTGCTAATATTTGCCCTCAAAGCATATCAATACTAGTTATATTTAAGATCATAACAGACACATCACTGCCTTGGAAACTTGTCCTGACAACCAAAATTTGGTTGAATCTTCTTGGGAAAAAAATGCATATATATATATCTTAATATATATATTAAGATAAAAACATATATGTTTTTATTTTATTCTAGTACATATATATTTTATTATATATTTTATTTTATTGTGTGTATATATATATTCTTTCCCTGCACTTATTTGTGAAACTGTTTTCTTAAAGTTTTTTCTTGTTACAGAAGACTTCTAACAAACACAGAAGTAGAGAGAATAGTATAATGAATTCCCACATTCCATCAACCAGCTTCATCAGTCTACCAGTGTCCAATTTCACTTAATGTATATACCTGTCCACAACCCTACATTTTCCCACGAGCTCCAATTGTAACATTGTATTTATCTGTAAATATTCCAGTATAGCTCTCCAACGGATAAGCACTGAATTTTTTAAAATTTATTTAATCAGTTTGCTGAATTATTAGTCTTCAGATCACAAACTCCATGTGTCAGAAACTGCTATGATTTGAATATGTCCCCCCAAATTGGCATGCTGTAAATGTAATCCCCAATGCCACAGTACAGAAGATGGGCATAACAGGACAAATGCCACTATGGAAACAGCTCATAGTGGGCCTGCTCCCAGTTCTGCTCTTCTGCCACATATGGACACAACATTCCTCCTCTATAGAGGAAACAACAAGAGCATTTTGGAACCAGAGACCAAACCAACCAGTGCCTTAATCTCTGAGTTCCTTGCTTCCAGAATTGTGAGAGAACAACTTTCTGTCTTTATAAATTACCCAATATTGAGTGTTCTGGCACAGTAGCATAAAATGAACTAAGAGAGCTTATCTGTTTTATCTTGATTGCATACTTGGCACGCAGTAAGTACTCAATAAATGAAAAGAAAAGGGGAAAAATGTTTAAATGTAATACAGAAAATCATTTGTAACTTGCAGGCCAGCCAGTATCCATTCCCCTTCCTTCCGTAATAATACCAAAAATTTCCTCAACTCTCAGTCCCCGTAATTCAAGAAATGGTAGTTTGCACTGCCAGCTCCAGGGACACAGCATATGGCTAAGTCTGACAAATCACAGCAGTGAACATCCTGGCCAGCATAATTAAATTAGTAATAGACGCACGATTTGCTCAAAGACAGTGTGACACAGAGAAACTTGTAGGGCAGATGAAGGGAGCTAAGCTCCTTTTCCTGTTGAACATGAACCTGGAAAATAAAAGGCTAGTATCACTATAAGGACAGAGTGTATTTAAAAATGAACCTGACACAAAGAAAGCAGAACCAATTGATGGAGAGAGAAAATCAGGCCCTGGAGAATGCACTTGAATAATTGAGTCTCAAATCTTTCTAGAGTCAAACCTATCTGTGGAATTTTATTTATATTACTTAACAAATATCATGTTGACTTAAATGATTTTGGACCATATTTTCTAAGATTTTTAATAGAAAAAAATCCTGTCTGATTACTGTTATAGCATAGTAAACCCTGCTTCCTCTGTCCTGCCAACACTGCAAAGCAGGGAAGGCATAAAAGAGTAAAGAGAAATTCCAAAGTCATTTGAACAATAAATAAAATATGACATTTCTTACTCTACTACATATATGTCTTGAATTTCCATGGCAGATCAAGCCTCTAGGCCTAAGATGCCTCATTTATAAACTAAGGGGTCTCTAAATCCTCATCTTTTTTTTAAAGGAGAGAGAGAGAGAGAGAGAAAGAGAAGGAGAGGATCAATTGTATTTAGTTTTTCATGTGGCTCTCGTTGCTCTGATACTTTGCTGTGTACTTGCTGCTGGGGTTTGAACCAGCATTCTCGCACATGACAGGCAAGTGCCATTACAGCTGAACCACCGTTCCAGCCCCTCTAGTCCCTTTTGATAGAGAAATTCTATACATTTAGGAGAGAAAGCCCAAGAAAACACAATGATGGATCTGACTTGCTGAAAATAGCATCAGCTTACTTGTTTATCTCCTTTTTATTTATTTTTTGTATAATTAATTTTTAAAGTGCTTTATGTCTTCCAGGAAAAAGAAAAAAGAAATAAAGAGCTTCCAAAATGAAAAAGACTCCAGCTCAGCCTTCCTTTGTTGGGCAACAGATGCTCTGTCTGAAAAACAAGCCTTCCCCATTCGCTGTGGCCCAAGACTGCGGTGCCGGCCTTGTGAAAACGCTCATGTTAGAGTCAGGGGCTGGAGCCGTGGCTCAGCGCTTACAGCTGTTACCTGGCATGCGTGAAGACACGGGTTCAAACCCCAGCACCACGCACACAGAGAAGTGTTGGAGCAATGAAAGACATATGAAAAGCTAAATAAAACTGATTTTCTCTCTCTCTCTCTCTCTCTCTCACTATCCCTCTCTTAAAAAAATAAAAATAAAAAAGGAATCAGCAGGAAACTTTCAAGATTTTCCTGGAAGAGACCTGTCTTCTGCAACTTCGGCAAGAACAATCTCCCCCCTAGCTGTGATAGAAATCAGTTGTTTCTTCTTAAACACATGTCATTATTTCAAGCTTCTTATTTTGGAACATGCTTTCTTGGTTTAAAGACAAATTTCTGAATAATAAGGGAAACAGAAAATTCAACTATATTTTGGAATTTCTTGGCTTTACAGTCTGGCATGGTTCGTAAATTATGGTAGCTGAACATGTGTTTATGGAATTGCAACTAGGAATAAATCAGTGGAAAAATAGAATAGGTTCTCTAGCAGTAGACCTCCCATTTTCCACCCACCCCTCTCTGTCAGAAGACGCCAAGCCATTGAAGAACCTACTTCCCCTTTTTATTCTCTTAACAAGATGCATGAGCTGAAAAAGCTGTTCATTTTAAACACATCTTCTCTGAACTCACTGAGTTTATAAATATCTAGCCGTAGAGATTCATACCCTTTCTCCTCTTTCTCCTCTTTCCGTCTGACATATATATATATATGTCATACACACACACACACACACACACACACACATATGCATTTAGAGCAGGCGTACCCTTTGTGGTAGACAGCATTCAAGATTGCACCATGTATCCTTGATACCTCATATTGTCCCCTTATAGAGTACTCTCCCATAATGAAGAAGGGCTGTGAAGTGGCTGTTGTAAAAAATTTCCACAAACTTGGTGACTAAAATAACACAAATTTATTATTTAGCATTCCAGAGGCCATAAATACAAAACAAGTCACTCTGGGCTAAGATCAAGGTGCAACAGGAGTGTGTCTGAATCTGCATCCTTGCCTTTCCCAGCACCTTTCCTTGCCTGCAAGCACATCACTCTGTCATTTGCTTCCGTAGTCACATCTCTTTCTCTGACCCTAATTCTCCTGTTCCACCTTTTACTTATAAGGAATCTTGTACTTACATTGGACCCACCTGGATTTTTCAGCATTATCTCCCTTCTCAAAAGTATAATTCAACCACATCTGCAAATTCCCTTATGCTATAAAATACAACATAATCACTGATTTCATGTTGAGGACATAGACAGCTCTGAAGGGTTACTATTCTTCCTATCACAATGACCAATAGAATATTACAAGAGTAACAATGTGTGATTTCTTTTGCCAGGTCGCAAAAGGCACTGCAAATTCTGTCTTAAACATTTGCTTTGGGGGAAGTTGGGTGCCAAGTGTGTGGACATGGCAGCAACTCTGTGGAGAGAATCATGTGGAGAAGAAGGAAAGTTCTCACTGGCAGTCAGCACCAACTTGCCCGTGTGCCGGAGCCACCACTGAGCGCATCCTCTAGCCGTGGCCAAGGATTTAATGACTGCAGCTTTAGCCACTATCCGACAGCAGCCTCATGAATAACTCTGCCTCAATATTCCTGCATCCCTCACTCAAGAAGAATTTATTTAAACTTGTAAGTTGTAGTGCAAATCAACAAGCAGCATTATAACAAACATACTCTTTGATCAAGCTATTCAATTGCTAGGAACAGAGTCACTTGTATAGGGGAAGTATCCTGAGGAATTCTGAGGAAAGAATCAGCTGTATTATTCAAATCTGTTCTATACACAAAAATTCTGAACAGAGAAGCTCCTTATAGATGTTTAGTAGTGAAACCTTAAAAGCAACCTAAATATTCAGTTATGGATGACTTGTTAGACAGAGTGAGACACAGCCAAATAACGGATGAGCCTGTGTCATTAAAAATCATGAGTTGGTTTGCAAACTTTTTCTGAGCGGAATGCTTTGTGTAATGAAACCTTTGCAGAAGCTTACCCAAATAAAAGCATTCTTTCAGGGTGATGCTAAGGTTGAAGAAGGTTCTGCCTCTCAGAACCAACTCAGCAATGGCACATTGCTAGGACACCCAGGGTTCTGGGAGCACAGCTGCAACGCCGATTTTAAGAGAATCTTTAATGACATGTGAATCAAAATACCACCTGAAAAAATATCAGGTTACTGAGAGCACAGGATCCTGTTTTGTCATGTTTTTCTACGTTGCTCACCTCATCATGGCTATTCTGCCCTTGCCATCTGTGCTCTGGCCTTCAGCTTTTCTCAGGTCTGAGCTCAAATGCCACTTAGTCGAGGCAAGCTTACCCACGCTTCTCTTCCTTTACATCACCCACACACTCCTGTGCTTTTCTATCACTAGGGCATTAGTGCCCTTCTCCCACGTGAGACCACAAGAGCTTTCACATCCATGCAGGGGGCTGGTGCATGACTTGCATTCGTCTTCTAGGGCCGCCGTAACAACGCACCACACACTGGGTATACTTCAACAACAGAATTTTACTTTCTCACAGTTCTGAAAGACAGAAGTTCAAGCTAAAGATATTGACAAATTTGGTTTCTTCTGAGTTCGCTCTCCCTTGCTTGCAGATGATACCTTTCTTGCTGTGCCACCATGTTATGGTTTGAAAACGTGGTGTCCCCCAAAAGCTCACGTGTGACAATCTGGAAAGGCTGAGGTGAAGTGGTTGGATTATAAAAGTCTTGACCCAATTGGTGAGTTAATCATCTTATAGAGACTGGCACCTGTAGGCTGGTAGGGTGTGGCTGGAGGAGGTGGGTCATTGGGGGTGTGCCATTGGGTTATATAGTCTGTATCTCTCTGCTCTGCTTCCCGATATGACGCCTTGAACTGTCTGCTTCACATAGCCATTCCTGCCACCATGATGCACGGCCTCACCTTGAGCCCTGAGGAATGGAGCTGGCCTTCTAAGGACATAGACCTCTGAAACCATGAACCCTTAAATCTTTTCCTCGTAGAATTGTACTTGTCAGGTCCTTTAGGCACAGCAGTGAAAAGCTGACTAAAACACCCCACAGATTACCCATTTGTCTGTATAAGTCTATGTCCCAATCACCACTTATAAAAACACCAGTCGTATTAGATTAGGGCTACTATGCATTGAATATTTGTGTTCCTCCAACATTGAAGCCCTAACCCCCAATGTGAGTGTTTGGTGGTTGGGTCTTTGGAAGGACATGGACTTACAAGAGGTCATAAGGGTGAGGCTCTCATGAAGAGATCAGTTTTCTTATAAAATGAAGAAGAGGCCAAAGTCTTCTCTATTCCTACCATGTGAGGATACAGTAAGATGGGAGCCATCTGAAACCTAGAAGGGCCCACATCAGAAACTGAAATTGCCAGTACCTTGATGTTGGACCTCCCAGCCTCAAGAATTGTGAGAAATAAGTGTGTGTGGTTTAGCCCAACTAGTCTACAGTGTTTCATCATATCAGCTAAAACTGACTACGACCAAGGCCCACCTCATTTAACATTAATGAGTTCTTTAAAGATATCATCTCCAAATACAGTTACACTGTGAAGCAATTGGGTTCAGGATTTCAGCATGAATCTGGGATGATAAGGACCTCAATTCAGCCCATTACATCAATAAATATCCATTCCAACTTAAAAGTGAAAAGTTAAAAAATGATCTCATGATTGCTATGATCTGTGACATTCAGGATATCAGATGCTATCACATGTTCATACTGCTTTTCACAGATTCTTTAACCCAAGGAAAAATATAACTACCTTGAAAGTGTCTATCAGTTGAATCCAGGGCACAGCATTTTGTAGTACCAGAAAGTAAGGAAGTACTAAAACGACAGCAATAAAAGAACAGGGGTGTGTCAAAGAGGCAAAGAGTCCAAACTGCAAGAGCTCCCACTCACTGGAGGAGGAACATTTTGAACAACAACAAAAAAGCAATATTAGATTTTAATCTGAAGTATAACATAAGCATATATGAATCCATACTGATATAAATAAATTATTATACAAGGGATTAAATTAGAACAGATAAATCGTCCTTAGAGAATTCCAGGTAGTACATTTAGATACCCATCTACCCTGTTTCAGGAAGTAAGTTTAATTCCCACCCCACCCTTTGAGTGTTAGACAAATGTGAGACTCCTTTCTAAAGAATGGAGAAAAGGAAAATATCAACTTTGCAGTGTAGAAGCTGTAGCCAAGCAATGAAGGTTAACATCATGGCAACCGGTCAGTGACAGCATAGGGACTACGTGTACTTCTGATATGATGTGGCAAGGACACTTCACCTTTGTCAAAAACTGTCCCAAAACCCATAATCCCAGTCTGTTATGGTTTAGATTTTAGGCGATTCAGAAAAGCTCATGCATGACACAAATCAAGAAAGTTTAGAGGAAAAAGAATTGGGTTGTGAGAGCCTTAACCTAATCACTGCCTTAATCCGCTGATATGGATGAATTGAGTGGTAACTGGAGACAGGTAGGGTGTGGCTGGAGGAAGTGAGTTACCAGGGGTGTGCCTTTGAGGTATATATTTTGTCTTTGTTAAGCAGAGCTCTCTCTCTCTCTGCTTCCAGTGTCCTGTCTTGAGCTTCTTTCCTCTGCCATGATGTTCTGTGTCACTCCCTCCCACAGCAATGGTCATCTATGGACCGAGACCTCGGAAACCCTAAGCACCAAATAAACTTTTCCTCCTCTAAAATTGTTCTTGTCAGACCTTTTGGTCACAGCATTGAAGTAGCTAAGACACAGTCAAATCATGAAAAAATAAAACTATTTAAACACAGATTTGGGACATTCTGGCCAACACTTCTCATAGCTGTTAAAATCTTGGGGGATAAAAGACAAGGAAACTGTAATCTCCAAAAGAGACTCAGGAAAGAGAATGGTGAAATGCAATAATGATGAAATGCAATGTGATTCTCCGTATTAGATCCTGGAACAGAAAGAGGACATTAATGGAAAGTGTGAAAGTCAAATAAGGACTGCAGTTTTAGATTTAAAAACATGAAAAAAAAAAGAACATTATAAATAGAAACTTAGGACTGGGGACATAGCTTAGTGGTAGAGCACTTGCCTGTGCAGATGTGAGGCACCAAGTTCAATCCCAGTACCACAAAAAAAAAAAAAAAAAAGATAGAAACTTTGTTCAGATATGAAACTTAAAAAAAAAGCAGAAAAAAATCCCTCAAGCCCTCATGATTTCCTAGAAGAAGTTAATTTACAAATGTAAAAAGGGGTTAAAAGCCTCACCAAAACTTACAAATAAAGTTCCTATTACAATCTAAAGTAACTTGAGCAGGTTGCTGGAAAATTAGGCTCTTATGCTGTGTCCTTTAGAATACTCCTGATAATTCCTGTGTAAGATGTTATCAGAAAAATAATGCATTTCTTTCCATTCTCCTTATTCATACTACAACTGGAATGTCAATTCAACTTGAAACTACATTTTATTAAGATATTTTTATTTACTTTAAATAAAAATGTAAAGCTTCAGATTTAATTAAATGAGATTTAAAACTATTCACATAATATACCCAATGTTAATAGAGCTTTAATCACTTTGACAATGTTCAAAGCACAAAACTTCTAAGAAAAAGATGAGTAAATGATTTTTTAAAAAAAGAAAAAGATTGTGTATCATCTTGCATAATCACATTGAGAGCTCTTCTTATAAATCCACAGTAATAAGTGGGTTAATATTCTTTCATATCAAAGGTACTATAAAAAGCTTCAAAATTTAGACACTTTGAGAAGACACTTCCAGAGAGATACTTTCTAAAAATATAAGTACATTGTATTTTGCACAGATAATCCTTTGATTTTCATGCTGCTGTCCAGCCCTTTCCTAATTCCTTAAATCTATCTTTCTCCTGCTTCTTAAATCAAAGAGCATAATTAGAGGGCATGTGGCTCCACCTCTTATGGAAATAGTTACATTCCTTATTTGCATGTGTTTGGACCCACTGCCAGCTGTCCCTATGCACAGGAGAGTGACTATATCTCCTTGTTATCCAGGCAGATTTTGTTCAAAGCCAAAGATTAGAACAGTGCAAATGGTAGAAAATAGCTTTTTTTTTTCTCTGAAAAATATAAGAGCAGTTTAAAGTGAATAGAAATTAGTGGATCGGTGAACTGGAAGAAAACGTTATTGCCTGTGAAATAGCCTAGCTCCCACTCAATTTTGCATAACAATATTCAGTTTGCTATTATGCACCAAGGCTTCCAGCCGGCTTCCCTGCCCAAATCAGTGAAGTTCCCCTCTCTGTGGTTAGCCTTGTGGGAATGGAATGCACAAGGCCACCAAACATAGTCAAATCTTTCAGAGAAGACTTTTTTGTAAATCCAAGCAATTATTTCTGCCACTAACAGGTGTAAAATGTCTTCTAACAAGAAAGTGCAAAACCACAAATGTGCTTTTGAAACACACAGCACAAGTTGCATATAAATATAGCATAGTAGGAGTCGATCTGCTTCAATTTTGTAAAGCAGATGTCTGCTGTCCTAAGCAAAGAGTTCAAGTTGTTTCCAAAATATGGAGGCAAAAAGCAATAGAGGTACCATTTACACACTCATTAGTTAGAAAGGAAATGCATCTGCTTTGGAAAATTGCTACTCATTAAAAAGCAAGTTTCCCTAGCAACAGCTACATCACATAACAGACCAACTCTAAGCTATGGAAAGAAAAAAAAAAGATAAAGAAATATATTTAAATTTTTTATCAAATATTTTTTTTTATCTTTGTCATGGGAGGATTTTCTCTAAAATTGAGATAAACCTGAGACTTGCCTCATATCCTCTCCCCTCAGCTTCAACCACCACAACTGCAAAATTGGATGCATCTAGAACTGACTCTCTTTTGGTAAGGTCAAATCAATGTCTAAGATATGGAAAGCCACTGTTGTCATCAGATAACAGAGAGACTAGAAATGGATGGGAGGGGACAGCCCACCTCAGGCACTATCTGAATATTGGATATGGTTGATTGGTTACCCCTAACTCCATTTTTTCTTTGTGGCCTTTCTTATTTCCTTCTTTAACTGAAAAATTGTTACAAATCAAAAAAATTCTTATTGGACCTTAGCAAAGTCAGTAGATAGAGGCTCTAAACTCCACAAGTTAACACGCTCTCCAAGCCTCTCAGCTGCCAGAGGTGACATCAAGGGAGAATGTTGCACATTTCTTTGGTCATTCTTCTGTATAAAAGTTTTCATTATTCAAAAAAACAGTGAGAATTTATTCAAAGTTCATCCAAATTCTGTGAGAAATATCTTATTTTTTTCTGAAAAAAGGCTATAAAATGTTTGGTTTTTTTGCTATAAGTATTGAAATATGCCTAAAAATAAAGTAGAACATCTGAATTTGCTGGCATATCAGGATTGTTCAGATCCTGATATATGTGTTTATATATAAACACACACATACGCACACATACATAGTTATATATGTATATATGTTGTTTTAACTACACTACTACTTGGGAAGATAATATATTTTTTTCTCAGTGAATTGCTACCTTGTAATGCCATATATGAATGTATTTAACTGCTGACTGATGTCTTAATGCCATAAATAATAGCTAGGTGGAAATATTTCTTAATTGCAGGAGGTATTATTCAATATAGCTTGATTTTTTCTAAAGGATCACTTTTAGTCCTGGGCCAGAGATAGCAAACATGAGGGATCTAAGAGAAGGGCCAGTCTTCAACCCACTATTTTCATGGTACTCTGACTTGGGGTGGGGGGAAGAAACAGTGAGTATACAGGTTGAATCCAAATGTGCTATCCTACAAAAACCAAGATGATACAAACAAGGAACAAGGAAACTAGATTTTCTCAGTACCTGCAACATGCCATGAATTACGCTTACATTCTTTCTTTTGTCCTCACATCAAGCTCCTTTGAGATCAAAGCTTGTACTTTTTCTGTGTGTATCTCTTCTTCTCTTTAATAGCCGGGGTTGTGTTAGCTGTGCACTTTTTCACCTGGAATTCTCCTTCTTAGGGATCAGTAACTATTGAGCTTTCATTCTCTTTAGCCAAAATGGTTTCACTTATTACTGTGAATTGACATTTTTTTTTTAGGAGAGCGAAGAACAGTGAGAGAGAGAGAATCAGTTTTATTTAGTTTTCATGTAGCTTTTGTTGCTCCGACACTTCGTTGTGTACATGGTGCTGGGGTTTGAACCTGCATCCTCATGCATGCCAGGCAAGCACTGTAACCACTGAGCCACCACTCGTCCAATCCCTGAATTGCCAAATTTTAAGACAGAAAATTTCACATAAAATCCTGATTTGGTATAGGGCTTCTTATAAATGGAAGCATAAGATGATCTGACAGTCCCAGGATACCCTCATGGCAACTGTCAGCTAGAGCTGGAGATGGCTGTGTTCTTTCTTCAGAGTTCATGTTCTCTGTGTAACCCCTTCCTGATGCACACATTCCATTGACTGCCAGCACCAAAGGCGTCTGCATTGTCACCCCTGGATGAATGGTATTACATGAAGTCACCTAATAGTCACTGAACAATCTCTACAAGCAGGGCCAGCCCCTTCCAACTGGGGAATAGGTAGAGTGGGTAAGGTCAGGAATTGTCAAACAAAACAAAGGAAACAAGATGGAAGATCAAAATCAAAACTGAATTGATTTATATTTGCTCATGATCTAACCAAGAACGATAATTTGTCAAGATGTTTGAAAATGTATCATTAAACACTTGAAGACTTGTTTTCAGTTTTAATCTTTCCTGAATTTCAGATAGAGCAGGGGCCCAAGATTCCAAAAACTAGAATTCCCAGCCACACTCAGTTATTAACTCACCTTGAGATCACAAGCATCACAAAGCCTTGATGGTTCAGGTCCCATATCTACAAACAGAAAGAAGCAAGCCATTGCATAGCAAAGAGCCATGCAGGTAATATGAATAAAGGAAGATCATGGTGAGGACTGGGTCTCTGCTGCACCCCAGACCATCATCCCTTGGAAGAATCCGGACTCTGTTACCTTATTGGTTTACTTTCCAGAGTAGCCAGAAATTGTGTGTGTGTGTGTGTGTGTGTGTGTGTGTGTACTTTAAATTGAAATATCTGACTTTTAAAAATATTAACAGCTCACTCAAAAATTTAAAATACCATATGCGCCAATCCTGGAGAAGTGAAACAATAGGTCTTTGGGCTGCGCTGGCCTTCACACCATCTGTCTTCTACCTCTGGACTAGGCTATTTGGCATTCAGAGTGTGTGATTTCAAGTACTGAGTAATCATTTTTAGGAAGAAGAGAGGGTTGCAGGTGGAAAAGCTTTCAGAGGAAAATCTCAAAAAGATAAAATGTGTGGAATTCCCTAAGTGGCCTGTCTTGCCATCCTCCTGGATCTTGCATTTCAGGAGCATGAAGCAAGAAACGTGGGCAGATGCACTGTTTGAGCATCACTCACGGAGACTGATCAAGGAGATGCTGCTGGAGAGGTGAAATGGAGGCAGAAGGTGGAAACTGCTCTCCAAAGCAGAATGCAAATTATACCAGTTTCCAGGAAAGCCAAGAAGGAAGTGGTAGGAACATTTTCAAAATAGGTACTTGGTGCTAGGTGCTTTATATATCTCATTTAGTCTCTAAATATTTTAAGGTGGGTGCTGGTGTTCCACATCATGATAGTAATGATTTGCTCAAGTATATTATATACTAGAATCTGCGTAAAGTGACTGACTCATCCTTTATCTTATCGGCATTGTGAGAGAGTCTCTTAAGGCCAATGTACAGACAAGAAAATTAAAACTTCCTGAGAGATTCAGCAACTCAGGCCATGTCCACAGTTAGTTAATTAGCAACAGGATTCCATATGAGGCTCTTCCTATACAGTATTTCCTCTTCACTCTTCTCTGAGAAGTCAGGGGACTGATTGAAGATCACGTTGCTGGGAAGCAGAGTCCAGACTCCATGGGAGTGTTGAGTACTTAGCCTCTGGTTGCTTTTTCTGCTTGCTCTCCCTAAGTAGCACACACATCCCTAGGGTGCAATGCACTTGAAAACTGCCCCCTCCAAATTCTTTCTCAAATTCACAAACCTGTCTTGTGATTTTCCTTTTTGGCACACAGTGTACATAACCCCAGCCTCCCCTAGAGAGTGAAAACAATAATGGACTAAGAGAATCAGATGACATTTAATAATCATTATTTCTCCTTCTCTAATAAGGCAAAAGTATTAGAGTGTGAATGACAACATAAATGACTTGATTTTTAAAAAAACAGCTATACAGCATCTGAAAAAGAATGCTAGTGCGTTAAAGATATTTTCTCTTCAGTGTGCCATTTGCTTCCTTTGTGAGAAAAATATTATGGACATTATTTCCAAACACAAAGAAAATTCAAAAGCAAAGTAGATAGAGTCCACCCAACGTGACATCAATGAGCACATACTAAGTGTCAGGCACCGTTGTAAGCACTTTACCTGTATTATTTCATCTTGTCTGCCCAGCAACCCGACTCTTTCCATTTGGACACTGAAATACAAAAAGGCTATGCAACATGCCTACAGTGGCACAGTTAGTAGGTGGCAGAGCCAACATTGAAGCCCAGGCACATGCTCCCAACAACCTCACTGTAAAGATGTAAGACTCTAGAAATTAGCAAGTGACAGACAGCATAGCCTGATCTGGCCAGGTTCATTATGTTTTGTAGGATTTGAAATTTTCTCTGTCTGTCTGTCTGTCTGTCTCACTCTCTCTTTGAGGAGATGGGGGTTCTTTCCTATCTTTAAAAACAGATTCACCTAGACTGACACTAAATACTTTCAGCATTTAAACTATACCTGTAGAAATCTCACTAATATGTTAATTCTTACAAGTCAGTGGAACCCTCTTTAATACAATGAGTTGTTCAATTGGATAGCTAACAAATACTGAAAATCACAGACCCCTTGAACATGAGAGCACTTGTATATTTAATAAAGTATTAACTAAATAGATATGCTAACAAGCCAGGATGGGACTTTGTGTAAAGCACAGGCCCACAGTGTCTGCTTAGTAAATGTCTGTGAATGAATAAATGAATGCTGAGTCTCTTAAAATACACTTACTTATTCCTTCAACAAACACTCATTTAGTACCAACATGCACCAAGTACTGTTCTTGGTAATAGCAACACAACGGCAAAACAGACCAAAATCTCTGCCTTTATGAAGTTTATATTCTGATAGAAGTAACAAAAAATAAATATAAGTGAGATATGAAAAGTGTTAGTGATAAATGCTAAGAGAAAAAATTAAGCAAAGAAATACATTGGGAAAGTTGGAGGTGCTTTGTAAAGTTACATAAAGTGGCAAGGGAAGATATCCTTGAGAGAAAATCTAATTCTGACCTGAGCAAACCATTTTAAGCACAACTACTAAACATTCAAAATTTTAGTTCTACAAGTACAGGAAATTTAGTCCATTAATTCAGCAATTAACATTATTGCAGAATAACTTGAAGGAAATTACAAAGCATAATAGAAGAAAATAGGGTACATCTGACAATTCACAAAGGACAGGTCTAGATCATTACTGTTTTGCTTATCTATGTCTGACTTACAAGGGGCTACCATTTCAAACCCAGATATAACTTCAAATGAAATCTCAATAAATAAATAAAATCCCATCTGGAGCCTACTTGAATATAATCCACTCTTGCAGATTCCTGTTGTCCTTGCATGACCCCTACACAGCCTGAAGAGCATCTGAGGCAGAGACTGTATGACACGGTCTGTCACCCGCACACAACCATCCTTAGTGTCAGCAAAGCAGATCACGTTGAAAAACACTTATGGCCACTGAGCAGATAAATTAGTTTTGATTTTTTTTCTCTCCCTCTAAAAGGTGAACACTTACTAATGAAAAGCCATTTAGTACTAGAGTGAAATAACTTCACAGTATCAAGGCTTGAAGGTGGATCATATGGAATTGGGGTTAAAATTCAAATTATTACTCAAGACACAACCATCTGTAGCTAATTTTATAGGAATGATAAGAAAAAGCCCTATTAACCTTCCAAAGGTTCACCAGCCTTATCAGTGCTTACTCAGTACAGCGAAACTGCACATGGGGTTCAGCAAAAATTGTTTAAAGGTTCCTTTCCCCTATTTTTAATCATCATTTAATTTGTCTACAAACTTCTATCAAGCTTTCAGTGCATGAACTTATCTTTACTTGTTTATGGCTTCCTATACCATGAATTCATTTTATTTTATTTTAGAGGAGAGAAAGAGAGAATCAATTTTATTTATATTTTTCATCTGGCCTTTGTTTCTCCGACACTTAGTGCATGTGGTTCTAGGATTCAAAGCCAGGTCCTCACAGTTGTGAGTGAAGCACTCCAACCGCTGAGCCACTGCTCCAGCCCCCTATGAGTGCATTTTAAAAATAAATAGATATTTTTAATTATTTTGCTTGTGAAAACTGCTAAGCATTAAACATTTCCCCCTTTATCACATATTTTATTTATCTGAAATATACAATAAGTTCACTTTCATAAGCAAAATACAGCTGCATACTGATCATTGAAAATGTGCAATTCAAACATTTAGAAATATATCCTAAACTAACTTATCTAACAAATAAGCCTTCTCAATCCATTTGAAGGAAGACATATAATTACTAACTAGAAAATTATAATATGTGTGTATAATTAATATATATATTCTTAACAATAATCAGACATAAATGCATCAGAGGTGAGGCCATTTGGTTATTCAGCCTTCACTTTTTCAGCTCTGTTCAAGATGCTTCACTCCAGCCTAATAGGTAATGTCACAGTAGTTCTATGCCAAACGCATCAAGGACTTTCCTGGCACCAATGTGCCTACTTCAGAATGAGCAATATTTCAGCATCATCAGAACTAACCATCCACTAAATTCAATTTAATAAGGCTGCATCTTCCTCCATGTTTCACCTTCATGCACAATTTATTATCATTTCATATGAAAAGCTAAAAGCTCAGAACACACATTCATGATCATACCCCTGAAAAGAAAGCCCTTCTCTTGAGCAGTTTTAAACACTGGGTAGCAACTATGACTGTAATTGGGTATCTTCCCAGAGCTTCTAACAGAGTTCACATTGAAAAAGAGATTAAAGACAAAATGTCAGGGTGTACAGATAGTGAGAAATCCTCGAATTCCCCTTCAGCCCTTAAGCGACAAGATGAGAAACCTCAAACAAGGACTCCCAGGGCCTTTGTGAATGCAGCCACCATCCCCGGATCCCAGAGCTCTCTGCACATGCCACAGAGCCAGGGAAAACAGGAACTTCCTGTATCCTTTCAAAGTTGGTCTGTACATGTACCTAATTTGCATGTATGTCTTTTCTGAACATTTTTAAAATTACTTTCTTGTGGTTTACAATAACAAAAAACAAATACTGCAGTGCACATAAAAATTCAGGAAGAAAATGAAGTAAACTACAAGTGGGGACCATCGAGTAAAACCTAAGGTTAAAAATGTTAACAACGTTGTTATGCAGCCCCTTTGCCTCATTTTGTTGGCCTCTAGTAAAAATGTTCCATATCTCAGCTTATTTTATATTCAGGATAATTCAGTCCCAGACTTCGTAAGAAAATCCTAGTTAGACAGAGGTGATTCAAATACAAAACTCCCATATTTAGAACGCACAAACGTTATGGATGGGAGAGGGGAGATATGGTGGGGTCTAATTCATTAGTTTTTCCTGTGTCACCAACTAAATATGCTGGTTGTGTGCTCATCTTATGCTTTTCACCGGAAAATCGGACGCCAACCACAGAGTGTTATTTTCTCAAAAGTAGCAGTATGGAAACATATCCACAGTGGGCAAAGGCGGAATCCTGCCAGGCTAGGTTCCCAGCAGGGTTGGCACAATGTTATGGAACCTCCCAAGGCTCACACATCAAACAATAGCTCAGATACATCACAAGATCACTTGTCAGTCCTTCTGGGTTAAATGGGCCTTTATTTTTAGAGAACAATAGGAATTATAGGAAACTGGAGGCCTTACATCACGGAACTATAAATAGATGCTATTAAATGTAGCCCTATGCTTTTGTTTTTCAATTTTAAAATGAAGTTGGTATTTGAGAGGGGTTATTCATCTGTTGGACAGTTTATGATGCCCCAGTGATGTCATCTTATCTAGGTGATTAAGGACCTATTTAGTTTTCCAATCAGACAAATCACTAGCTCTCAACGGGAATTTTAATCAGAAGAATGGCTTGCTGTGCTGAGATTGTCCCCAGAGAACAGAACATTACTGACCTTTTCTCCACAGGAAATTTAAATTTGTATCATTTGGCTGGTTAGGATTTCTGCCATTTCCCTGTGGATCAAGATTAGAGATGAACTTTCAGGTTCAGTCATATATTAAAAACACAAACACATAAGCTGTGAAGAGCCAGAAGCAGAACAATGTCTTTCCTCTGGTGCAAAGGTCACTGCTGTTCTCTCATTCATTCCAGCTGACCACAGGCTCCAAAGCTTACTGCCCCACTAAGAAACCCAAATTGGAAAATAGTCATGCTTATGTGTCCCCAGCATGGTGGCTGCATTAAGATTATCTACTATATTCAACTTAGCTCTCACACATGTATGTTAAAGAAAAAATGATGTCCTTTGTGACAGAACAGACCTAAGACAACATTTTTAATGTGTGAATTAGGCTATATTTATCAAAATAGTTGTTTTTCCCTTTTGTTCCCAAGCAAAAAAAAAAAAAAAAAAAAAGAAGAAAAAAGTCCTAGGTAAATATTTCTTTGTGAAACCTGCTGCTCTCAAAATAAGCAATTGCAGGGCACAAGTTCTTAAACTACTTTATCATTATTAATTAAGTAGATTGGGGAATCACATTGAAAGCAGATATCTTACTGCAATAATCAATAACAAACAACTTAGAAAAGAACAGGAAAGCTAGTTACTATAATCTCCACTATTAATTTTGTGATTTTTTTGTATTTCCAAAATTATCTTCGTAAATTGATACGATTATGAAACAACAATCTCGAGGATACACCACATCCATTTAATGACAATACTGAGAGGGGAGAAGCTGGAAGGTCTTAACCAAGAATTATAGTAAAATATGAAAAAGAAATTTAATAAATAAAAAATTATTTCTTATTTTAAAGGCAATGTCTGAAACCATGGTAAGTCTGCATTTCCACTTCAACATTTAATTTTCAATTTCATTTGTCTACACTATAATATCTAATTCCAAAGAGAATATAAATTTAATTATCACTATGTATCAAGAAACATTCAGAAAATATTCTAAAAATCTTAACTACTTTTCAGTAACATACAGGCCTAGGCCTGGATGCGATTTGGAACTCCTCTCCCCAACCCCTGAGATTCTTGAGATAAAACCAACGGCATGGTGCATGCTAGGAAAATTTCTATCCCTAGCCCAGTAGAAAGTCTTCTTTATTTTTTTTTATTTTATTTTTATTTAGTTTTACATGTGGCCCTCATTGCTCTAAGACTTTGTTTTCTATGTGGTGCTGGGGTTTTAACTTGCATACCTGCGCAGGCAGGGCAAGCGCCGTAACCGCCGAGCCACTGCTCTAGCCCAAAAGTCTTTTTTAAATGTATATTTATATATCACGTAATTTTATTAATTTTATAACCTGTGTAAAAGATACTCTGAGGTATAGTCAAGAAAGGGCAGGGGGTTTTGCTTGTTTGTTCGTAATGAAATTTAAATGAGAGGGCTAGAGACAATTTGACATTGAAAAGCAGGTTTAATTATGCATTGTATCCTCAAATTGCCTTCATCATGAAAATGAACCATAAATTTGAGGAAGAGGAACATTATTTGCAAATTAGGCTAGAAGCAAATACACATTTACTTGAAGCTCTTAGAAACTCCATTCAGAATTGACATCAGCATATCCCTCCTAATGCACAATATTAAATACAACATATATCTTGAGAGAGCAATTTATTCCATAGAGCAAGAAAAAAATTGCTCCAAAATGTTTTTCAACAGATGAGATGCCAAGGAATTTTTTAGTTATGAAAAAAAGTCAATGATACAAATATCCTTTATTACATATCAAATGTGGATTCACCACTATTTCCTTATCCTGAGTAAGATGGGTGGAGGGAGTAACTATTATACCATATATGCTCTAAGCAATAAGCAATTACATGCAAGCTGAGCTCACGTCCTTGATGATAAATTTAAAAACTGAATCTCCAAATAGCTCAGGAAATAAAGTCAAGAAGTGATAAACGGAATTAAATCAAATTAAAAAGCTTCTACATGGAAAAGAAAATAATTAGCAGAGTGAAAAGACAACCTACAGAATGGGAGAGAAATCTTTACCAGCTATTCAATCTGACAGAGGAGTAATATTTACAATATATAAAGAACTCAAAAAAGTAAACAACAAAAGTCATACAATCAATAAATGGTTAAGGGATCTGAACACACACTTCTCAAAAGAAGTACAAATGACCCATAAATACATGAAAAAATGTTCAGCATCTTTAGCCACCAAGGAAATGCAAACTGAAGCTGTCTTGAGATTCCATCTCACCCCAGTCAGAAGGGCTATTAACTAAAAATAACAAATGTGAAGTGAATGTGGAGAAAAGGCAACTCTTATTCACTGCTAGGGGAAATGTAAGTTAGTACAGCCATGATAGAATACAGTACAGAGGTTCCCTGAAACAGTAAAACTAGATGTGCCATGTGACCCAGGTATACCATTCCCGGGTATATATCCAAGGGAAATGAAGTCCGCATACGAAAGGGAGACCTGCATCCCCATGTTTACTGCAGCACTATTCACAGTAACAAAGACAGGGATTCAGCCTAGAAGCCCATCAACAGATGAACAGATGAAAAAACAGTATTATACCCAATCGAGTTTTATTCAATTATAAAGAATGAAATCATGTCATTTACAGGAAAATGGATGGAAATAGGGGTCATTGTGTTAAGAAAAATTAACCAGACACAGAAAGACAAATATCATATTTTCTCTCATGTGGAACAAAAATAACTTGAAAATAGAAAACAGACTTGGAGGGGAATGAGGAGGAGGGAGTACAGGATAGCAAAATAAAAGGTACTAGGGGTACAATCAAAGCATGATAGATGCATGTATGGAGATGTCAGAGTGAAACCCATTAATTTTGTACGATTAATATGAATAATTATAATAAATTAAGGCAAAAAATGAAAACAAAGCTAATGAGATACCATAAAACAATAACAGCAAACAAAAAACAAATACAAAAATCTGAGTCTCAAAGGCAGTATGGCTCAAGCTCATGGAGTGTCTGCGCCAGAGTGCAAGGGCAGAATTCACACCCGGGTTTTATCTGACTTCAGAGCCCACATTCTTAGTGCACACAGCTTTGTTTCAGATTGGCCTAGTGTCTTGCAGTCACGCAGCTTTCGGTGCCATGATCAACTCTGGCAGTGCTCAACAGCAGCAAAGCAAGCAGGACGAAGCTAACTGCTTTCCCAGGACCACACTGCACTTTCCTGGTAGATTTTTCTCCCACAGCTCTAGTTCGGTTATTGTGGGTAGGACTCTCTGCTCCCTCTTTGAGTGATTACAAGAAGGGCGCAAGCTACCCAGTTCATGCAAAGAGATTTTAAAGACATTCTGGCATAATTGTCCTAATCAACAAAACCCAGCTACAATCCAATCAAGCTTTTGAAAAGATTGTATGTGAGATAGACAAATTAAAGCAGAAGGTCAGGCTTTTATAAGGTGCTCCACATCCTATCATTTTGCTCTAAATTTCTGCATATTTCAGCAGGCACTTTTTTGTGTGTGTGACTTCACAAAAATAACAGGATATTTTAACAATCCCAAAATGGTTACAAAAACACTCCTAACTTACGATGTGCATCCACATAGAGCCCACAATGAAGTCTGCAATTGAAACATTATTTTTAAATCTAAACCAGGTGATAATTAACAGAAAGGAGTAGGTGTTACTGAACTGTCTTGGATTTTTTCTCAACTTCCAGGTTGTTTGCTTTGCATCTTTCATTTCTATAAGACTTTGAAAAAAATCTAGAACAATTATTTCCTAAGCCTTTTACATAGGCTAATTTATTGTACTGAGCCCTTTTCTTACACTTATTTTTTTCAAAATAATGAGTGAAATTACATATGTGTAAAGATTATTTATCTCCTTTTAGAATGGTAATTTTAGTTTCTTTCTTGAATTGTACATCAGTGATAGCACATAACTATTATCAAGTTGTCAAACCAAAGATAAAATTGTTGTGACAACCCAACTGCACAGTACCTTTGGTTACTTACATAAAACAAAGTGTGTACAATATTAACTCAGGGAAAACTCATGGGCTTTCTGATCACCATAATCTTTACAAGCTACCTATGACCTCATGCTGAAGGCATCCTGTGCACACAGTAGGTTCTCAAGGAACTGTCAAATAAACCTAAGCAGTTTGAACCTAGGGAAGGGACAAAAATATATAATACTCTTTAGTAGTATATAGATGGCTTTATCTACTATACTATATAATAGATTTCAAAATAAAGCACTGATAGGGTCACTGTGAGGCATAGCCCATATGACCAGCTGGTCTTGAAAATGGGCCACAAGATTTCCAGGTATACTAATACCAAATCTATGAATGAGCAGGTGTCTATCATACAGCCTACATAAAAAGGCTTGTTATACAACTCTCTGATGGAGCAACCAACAGCATAGAAGATTGTTATAAACATTGATTGCATAGCTAAATTTGTATGAATGGAATGCTGCTTTAAAAAGCCTTTTAGGGGGGCTGGAGTGGTGGCTCAGCGGTTTCGGCACTTGCCTGGCAAGCACGAGAACCCAGGTTCAAATCCCAGCACCACGTACACAACTAAGTGTTGGAGCAACTAAAGCCATGTGAAAAACTAAATAAAGTTGTTTCTCTCTTTCTCTGTCTCTCTCACTGTCCCTCTCTCTTTAATAAATAAATAAATAAAGACTTTTAGGGGGCTGGAGCAGTGGCTCAGTGGTTGAAATACTTGCCTGGCATGCGCAAGAACCCAGGTTCAAACCCCAGCACCTCATACACAATGAGGTGTTTGAGAAACAAAAACCAGATGAATAAATAAAATTGATTTTTTTTTAAAGAGAGGACAGTGAGTGAGAGAGAGAGAGAGAGAGAACCAATTTTTATTGAGTTTTTCCACATGGCTTTTGTTGCTCTGACACGTAGTTGTGTACATTGGTACTGGGGTATGAACCCAAGTACTTGCGCATGCCAGGCAAGCACTGTAACTGCCAAGCCACTTCTCCAGCCCCTGATTCTCTCTTTTTTAAAAAAGGCTTTAGGTACAAAGTATTTTGTGAAAACTTCTGTAATTCCCAAAAGGTCCAATCACATACTCACAAAGCCTTCCTCCAACTTTTCAACACTCCTGCTATTTTTTATTAAACTAGCATTTACAGAGGTGTAGTGCAAATAGATTTAAACCAGACAGGCTATTTTGCCTTTTCCATTTGCAAATACACGCAGACACACACACACACATGTATATACATATATATATATATATATATATATGTATATATATTTGCTATTTGTCCATCTTTTAGATACATCAAGGACCCTTAAAGGGAAGAATTAACATAATTTTGAGACTGTCCCAAAATGGAGAATTTTACAATCATGTGTGAAAAAGACATATTTGTTTTTATTTCAAAAGCTATGAAAAAGTAAACTGCAGCCATCACAGGGATTGGGGTGACTGAAAGATGGTTAATATATTTCTATATGAAAAAATGAAGACAAGCTGAATTCCCAACAGTCTTTGTTAAAGTTAGTCTACATTGTGGTTAAACAAACAAATGCATGGTTAGCAACTCAAGAAAACTCCAGTGGAAGCATTTGAAAATTTACCCACCATGTTCTAAATTTATCCTAGGCAAAATAGAAACAGCCCTAAAAACAACATCAACAACAAATACACCCTACAAACTAGAACAGGCATTGAGACAGCAGAAAAACAAAGCTAATGGAGATGCAGGTAATGCAGGCCAAATACCTGTAAGTTGTGGTACTCAGCACAAATAGGGAAACTCTGCTCCATAAGGAGAGTAGGGAAATGATGAAAAAGGATGCCTCTTCATATGAAGCAAAAGTAACGTATGCTTTAAAGCAAATTAGCTGTAGTAATTGTAGCAAAGTTAATTATACGAATAATGATGGCAGGGTACATTATACGTTGTATCGTTTGATGAGTGCAGGGTGGCCCTAAAGCTGGGGAGCACAGCATTCAGGTTACCAGAAGGATGTTCCCTGACCCACACCTTTCCCAGTGCCTCCAACGCCGTGCTTGAGCATGCAGTCTGGTCTAGAGAGGCTGCATTTGACTCTGTCCCTTAGAAGTGTGGCAGCATCAGGGAAAAGAAGGAAAATAGGCAAAGGAGGAGGCTACTTGGCAGACACATTTTGTCATTCGTGTCAGTTATTCCTTTTTTTGACAAAATTTCTGACAGGAGAGTGCCTCAGAACGGTCTCTGGTTTAACCCATCCCCCATATGTTATGGTTAGGTAGTACAGCATAGTAACTATTTGGGCCCTTTATGAGTCAGTGCAAAAGAAGAAAACTCAAGAGACACAGACATATTCTGTACTGGTATCACTGGCCAAACAATACTCCTCAAAAATAAAGGTGTTTCACATGATCGTAGACGGCTGCCTAAGAGAAGTGCAGGGCAAGAAGTAGAAAGTTCTGCTTTTGAAAGACTAAACACCATCACCAAGAGCAAAGCCTCACTAAAGGAACAAATGGATTCTGCAAAAGGGACGTTCAACAGACGTTTCTGCACAGAGTTCAGAAATCCCCACCCACAGAAATAAGGAGCACACAAAAAGGGTTCACAGGTGCAAACCTCAGAAACCCATTCAGACAGGTGAGTTTTGGACTAGTATCTTTTATTTTCCAAATTGTATAAAGTCCTCAAATTATGAACAAGGCAGCAAATCTAAACAACTAAAGAGCCACCACACTGAATATAAAATTACAACTATATAAAATAAGAATTTTTAAAATTATTCATAAACATCTAAAGGTGATCATTTCTTAATTGTGCTAAAACCACAAGGCTATGTTCAAACATTTAATAAGACAAAATTCCAACAATGTAAATGAGATTCAATAAGCACTTTCATGTTATATGGATTGTTATAAATATTATGTTTATGTGTGTTATAAATGGCCATTTAGATCACTGGTTTTCAAATTTTTATGGCCATGAGATCATTTTTTTTTTGAGTTTATAATTCCAGCTACCCAGGAGGACAAGATGAGAAAAATCACTTGAACACACAAGCTCAAGAACAGCCTGAGCAACATAGTGACACTCTGTCTCTAAATAAATAAATTTGATTTCTCAAATATATTTATATTTACTGACATATTTTATACATTTACTACTAATATAGCAAGCTAAATACACAATGTATAGCATGAATAAAACCTTTAAAAGGATAAAATTTAAGAAGTACTTTAAAAGCACATCTAATATTTTTTACTCCTACCCAAGTGGACAATCTTTGAATTCACTTAGTAGTCTACTTTAGAAAACACAATTTCAGTCCATCAACTGAGTGTAAGGGGCAACACAAATTCAGAGCAGATACATATGCTTTTAATTTCATCTAAATTAGTTAATTTTAAATGTAATGCTTTTAATTTACTACTAGAACTTTTCAAAAGTTAGAAAAATTACAAAAAAAAAGGCAAATCTGGGGTTTCATATTATTTTATTATTAATGGCTGTTCTTTATTCAGCAACTACTATATTTTATATAGCATTTGATATTACACAGCTATATCTATTACAAGAACAGTAAATTAGAAATTATTTTTTCCATTTTATAAATAAAATGGAACTAAGGATTATATTCATTGGATCTTACAAAAGAGTGGAAGAGCCAGGGTCAGAGTGACTTTATCTTTAAAACCAGAAATCAAAATGGTTAGTTATGGAACATTGCATGCCAAAAACACTGTAGCCCTTTCAATATTTTATTTACAGCAGATTCATTAAAGCAAAGGGACGTACATTGAGAAAAAAGCTGTTGGATTTTAAAAATTACTTTAGATTAAAAATAATAACAATAATAGCCCCTAGGTACTTCATCTGATCCTTCCCCTCCCATCCTCCCCCAACAAATAATCCTTCTGCATCCTAGAAAGAGGCCAAGGAGGGCTGGAGCTGTGGCTCAGTGGTTATGGCGCTTGGGTGGCATGCACAAGGACCCGCGTTCAAACAAGCACCAGGTACGCAACAGTGTTTCGGAATAACAAAAGCTACATGAAAAACTAAATAAAATTGATTCTCTCTCTCTTTCTCACTGTCCCTCTCTCTCTTTAAAAAAAAAAAAAAACCCACAAAGGAACAGTATTCTGGGAGTGGTTATAGCTGCCAGGCGAACTAGGCCCATGGTATGATTCTCCTTATGGAGTCATCAAAACCCTACCTCCTGTTTCCCAGAACATCCTCTAATCTGAAAGAGAATGTGTGACAGACAAGCTCTGGAGCTTGCAGAGCCAGCAAAGCCTATTCCACAATGGGACAGAACAAGATCTGTAGGGAGAAAAGTCATTCCCTCCCAGCCTTCCCACCACCTAATTACAGTGAAGCACCCCAACTTTGTCTCAGGGCCCAGAGATTTCAGCCTTGTTCCCAAATAGGAACTCAAGCTGGCTACTTAGTAACTACAAGCTTATTCATCTTCCAGATGCAGGTTTCATTGTTGACAACTGTGAACCACCAGAGACCGTAAAAAATGAGAGACTGCTTGAAGCTGATCAAGTTACTTTAAGGTTAAAAAGTTGTAGGATAAGGAGAAATGCTGACTGCAAAATTCTGTTGCTGTTTAAATACTAGGATTTTTCATGGCTAAGATTTTCACCAGAAAATGTGGGTCAAACTACAGTGATTGTAATGACTCAGCAGGATTTCCTCACCTAGAGATTTTTAGAAAGATACACGACACACTTCTGTCAAGGTTGGTTTTGATAGCAGGAAAAGTAGAATGGACAGACCCCGAGATCTTTGCCAGGTTCGTATTCCCACATGAGCATCCTCCTCTGCCTGGGAGGCCCTCACCTCTCCTACCCACCGGGCAAACCCCTCTACACTCTCTAGGCTCAAACATTGGTGAAGCATTGCCCATGCATAGATGGAATTAGGAACATTCTCCTCTGGGTGTTCAAAAAAATCTTCTATGTTTATGACAATAACTTATTTAAAAATGTAAACTGGAGCACATGCCTGTAATCTCAGCGGCTCGGGAGGCTGAAGCAGGAGGAATGCAAGTTCAAATCCAGCCTCAGCAACTTATCGAGGCCCAAAGCAATTTGGCAAGACCCTGTCTCAAAATTAAAAAAAAAAAAAATAATAATAAATGGGTTAGAGATGTGGCTCAGTGGTTAAGATCAGTGGTTAAGAGCCCCTGGGTTCAATCCCTGATACAAAAAAAAAAAAAAGTAAACTATTTGCTCTTGACTATGGCTTCTGTGTTCTGCTCCCCTTGTGTTCCCATGACTTACCACTAAGGCTGGTGCCTGATGTGGTGATTGAACTCCCCTTGTGTTCCCATGACTTACCACTAAGGCTGCTGCCTGATGTGGTGATTGAACTCCCCTTGTGTTCCCATGACTTACCACTAAGGCTGCTGCCTGATGTGGTGACTGAACAAATAAGGTTGAATCCACTGAATCTAAGGAACATCAGCTATTAAAGAAAAACTGTAATAGTCTGATTTAGCAATTCTATTTCAAACAAGGATTTGTTTTTATGCATTCTCACGTAAGTTTCATCATAGTTCTCCGAGCAGTCCATATAGCCTCCTCATCACATCTCTTTGCAGTATACAAAGGATCCTTGTTGCTCATTAGTAGTCTGACTGTTCACCTAGCATAACACAAATGAGGTCACTTTTACAACTTATCTTCACAAATGAAGAGACATTATCATTTGCAGCACTTCCTAGGGTTTCTATACAAAGTCACCTGGTCCAGTGGGGAAAACTATGTTTTCTACTATTTATTCTCTGCTACCTCTATTCTAGTCAAAATGTTTCTCAAAAAAAAAAAAAAAAATCAAGAAAAGATCTTAAATAATAGGAAGAATAAAACACAATCCTCATCATTTCACTTTGACAGCTTGTCCCAGCAAGCATTTAAGAAATGAATTTTGGGGGCAAATAATAGTTAGGTAATTTTATATGAAATGTAATAGAATATGCCCTTTTCTCCTAAAAAAAAAAAAGTCAATTTGTCAGGCATAATGCATTTCTTTTTGAACTATGAGTGATTTACTTTATGTGGCTTACACTGAACTGTGGTTCATTCCTACAGATAACCCATTGTAAATATACAGGAAATCCTTTAGAAATTTTTTCTAACAACTGCATTAAAATCTTATTAGATAAACATGACACTAAAAATATGTGAAACATTAAAAATAATAATGCTTGAATTTTGTAAGTATTAAAAAGTAAAATATAGAAATTTACCAACTAATCCAGGGTTCTAAGATTATCATTTCAAAAGATTTTTAAAATGTTAAAAAATAGAAGCTGTTAGATGGGATGATTATTTTTCAGCTAAAAGATCCAGATCCAGACTATTCTCTCTCTCTCTCTTTTTTTAAATAAACCACTACCTACCCTAGGACCCCAATTCCATGGAGAGCAGAGAAAGTAAGACTGAACTAATGAAAGACTCTACAAACAAATCTTCTGAGTTAGGAAACTTCTTGAATTAAATACTTTCCATTTCAGTTTTTATATATACTACATCAAGAATACATATTTTGGGGCTGGAGCAGTAGCTCTGTGGTTATGGCTCTTGCCCAACATGTGCAAGTACACGAGTACATGGGTTCAAACCCCAGCACCCATGTTCACGGCTAGGTGTCAGAGCAATGAAAGCCATATGAAAAACTCAATAAAAATTGATTTCTCTCTCTCATCTCTCTCTCACTGTCCTTCTCTCTTAAAAAATCTAAATTAAATAAAAAAGCATACATATTTTTAATGTGCTTCTGACCTTAAATAAGTAAACCTTTGGTGTCATCTGCACCCCAGGATAAAGAGCATGTCAGTAAAGAGGAAAAAATTCACTACAATGTCTATTTACCAGCTTCAATGCTTCAGACTTTAACTACCCCTCCACTTAATTGTTTATTCTAGAAAGTAGGTCAGTGTGTCTTAGCAGACAACTGAGGACAGAGAGAGGTAATGACTGAACACAGGTGGCAGGTCCTGACCCTTCTCAGAGCTCATTATCAGGCTTTTGCCTTCTACATGTTTTAGTCTCCCAGACTTCACGATGAAAATCTCTCTATATTTCAACTTTTACATGAATCAGCAATGAGAGTAGGCACATTGAATAAGCTGGCTAGGCTACTGAGAGAAAAATGAACAAGACTTCTTTCTCAGATTTTTAGTCCCACAGGACTGAAGAAGCAAGCTTGCCTCTCCTAAACTGCTTTTCAGTCTACAAAACACTGACTTGGCATGGTCCCGTGCTCTACCCAATAACAGGCTTGCCCTTTAAGAAGACAAGGGTCTCAAACCCCTGTGCCTGTACATGCTCAGTCCATGCCCTGTGGTGATGGTGGCAGCACCATTCTCCTCTGCTTTGGGGTTAGGAGGCAGGGTCCTCTGAATGTCTCAAAACCATTCAGAACAGTTCCATTTCACACTGCTGTCCACTGCAACGGGTGTGACAACGTGGTGGGCAAATGTGTTTTATCTCCTCTGTAATGCTGATCAATTCTGCAGCAGCTGCCTGATGGCTGTGTTAAGAGAGATCACAAGGCCACATCTGGACTGCAGGGGAGGCTGCACTGATGGATTAGTGATGTCTGCTGTAGGCCTGGTGCTTCCCATGCTCAGTCTTTACCATCCCAGCCCCAATCTCTTAGCCAGAATATAATTTCACAAAGACCAAAAACTTCTTATTGCATAAGTTTTCTCTAACTGAAGCATTAGTCCAGGGGTAGAGGATTCAAAGTATTCCAAATATATATTCTCAAGCGTAATCCTTTTTACATAAAAGTTTGGCGAAGAATACTCTTCTTGGTCAATCAGCTAAAGGTCAGCACCGTGGACCCAGTGTTCCCTCCTCTTTCCATTGGACCACAGTAAGAACCCTTTCTTGAATGGTTTCAGAAGGAACTTTCAAAGTGCTGCTAGCTTTTTCACAAAAGCAAAAACATCAAATTTCTCCTTTCCAGAAGTAACCCCAGCTGGGATCACTGAAGGATTCCACTGACTGTGCAGCTACTCATTTCCATCCTAGTAGATGCTGAGCTCCCTTTTCTCATCCCATGCCCTCCCCATAGATCTGCACATCAAACACAACCCCAGGATCAGGTGTGACAACATTCAGATTTTGCTTCAGACTTTGTCTCTGAAACCATTTAAGAAAACCTTGCACAAAGTCATTTCAAAACAGCAAGAAAACCTTCCCAACATTTCCCCACTGAGTAGTGTTCCAGGGGCTCAGCAAATTTGGTATCAACAAATCAAACCCATTCTCCTTTTGATTGTTTCTACTGTTCTCAGCCAGGAAAAATCCTTAATGCAATGTATCAAAGAAATCTATTTTGCAATTCTTATCTGAAGAACATTACAAAGAGAAGTACATCATTAAGTGCTGACAACCTCCACTCCTAGTTTTGTAATCACATTTATTGTATTTCCCAGGCAATCTTCCTCATCAATTTCTATTTCCCTAATCAAATTACATTGTTTAAAAAGGCAATTTTACTTAATACTTACTGTACTCTGCATTATAATAATGTACATCCTTGCTCCCTCTCCATCCCAACTCTTCCAGAGCATTTACAGCATTTATCAACTGTAAAAACCTCTCCTCCTACTTATTCTGGTTGAGAACAAACCACTTAAGCCAGGGTCATTCAAGATTCCTTATAAAATGTTCAATGGTTATTAAAGGAATAAAAGCCTTTCCCAGACAAAAGGATGTGAGAACGAGAAAATGAGTGAAAATAGGTTGGTTTTCTCAATATTTCAAGAAATATTCCTTCTCTGGTGAAAGCCCAATTTGCCCTTAAAAGTTAATTCAGAATCTTCTAAAACTTCCCCAAATATTAAAATCATTTAAGAAAACCCCAAATATTAAAATCATTTAAGAAAATCTCAGGGGCTGGAGTTGTGGCTCAGTGGTTCAAGCGCTTGCCTTGCATGCACAAGGACTCAGCTTCAAACCCCAGTACCACATACACAAAAGTGTGTAAGAGAAACAAAGGCCAGATGAAAAAAATGAATAAAATTCTCTTTCTTTCTTTCTTTCTCTTTCCCTCTCTCTCTTAAAAAAAAAAAAGAAAAATGAAAATCTTAGTGAAGGAAAAAGATACAGTGACCCATTATGGGGCATGAGAGAAATGGGACAGGACTTGGTGGACCTGAAATGTTAACAGGCCAGTTGAGTAGGAATCCCGAGGATATGGAGGGGGTGACTGGGTTAACATGTTCAGTCTTTTCTTCCATGGCTGCTGACTAGAGGAGCCCTGTATCCAGAGCTATCAGATGTAAGTGAAAGGAGAATAAGAGGCTCAACTCAGGACTGAAATTTTATTGCTACTTTATGTATCATCTGAGTCTCCAACAGATGGTACATTTGAAAAAAGATTCAAGTTACATGGTGCAGCAATGTTTTAGAGCAAAAGTACTGTCAGATAACATCATCAGGTATATTGTGGCCCAAAGCATGTCCTACTTAGTATAGAATACTAAACTGAATTTTTAAAAAGAAACAGTTCAAAAACAGAAACTGTTAAAAGGTTTTTTTACTTTTCTTATCCTGCTAAAAGAGATCCAGGCTTTGTTTTAAAAAATGAAATGCTACCCACCATAGGAGCACAATTCCATACTGCACAGAAAAAGTAAGATTGAACTAACGAATGGACTATGCAAACACATTTAGAAAACCACCAACCACCTGGTGCAGTGGCACATGCCTGTAATACCAGTGGCTCAAGCAGTAAGGCAGGATGATCATAAGTTCAAGGCCATCCTTGGTAACTTAGTGAGATCCTGCTACAAAATGAAAAATAAAAAGGACTAGGGATGTAGCTTAGTGGTAGAGTGCTCCTGGATTCAGTCCCCAGTGCCAACCAAACAAACAACTAATCTACAGCTTTGAAGTTTTTTTCTAGGGAAACCAAATTGAAAATTATCTCTTTATTCATCAGGAAATAGCAAGTATACCATATCGTATACTTTCGGCCCTTTCATTTTTGCCACTGAGCTTCACCTACCCTTAAGTACTAAGAAAAATAAAACAAATAAAGCTACATATTTTTATTTAACTCAAGAAATTTAGGCAACTGGACAGCGGGAAAGTCACACAGGAGAATAGTTTCTTTTCATAGTAAATGGAATACATATCATTACCATGAATATTTGCTTTGCTTTGAAACGCCAACGAGCATCAAAAATAAATGTTTTTGGTTTTAGTTTCACAGAGACAGGGCCTTAATGTACACACTTAGGTAAAATTTTTAAGTAATAACTAGCCTATTGATGGTGGATCTAATTTAAAGCACGACATAACAGTATGTCTTTACATCACCCTTTTATTTCATAGTTAGAAATAATACAGTTCCACAGGGTAAGTCATCAATAAATAATGGTGTTTAATCATTAAACGTAAAAATCCCAACTCTTTGGCATCTGACAGGATTCTATTTCTTGTCAAACTATTGACTGTATAGATATAGTTAATCTTAGTGATCATTCATCAATACAATATGATACAAAGGTGCAATTTACTTTAAAATATACAACAGCTGAAAATTTCCAGCCTACCAAGAAATCTCATCAACTCAGTAAGATATGGGCCAACCTCCCCAAGGCTCTTTCACATGGTTTGCCTTAGTGAAAGTATAATAAACATTGATTAAGAGTTCCCAGGGTTTCCTAATACTTACTCTGCTCTAAATAAAGTTTGCCGTTCATTCTGGCTAAAGGAAAAATCACAATTGTGCCAGGAATGACCCACTCATTAATTTAAAAGTGTTCTTGTTTTATAGGCAAGATTGCTAACACCTATGAAACCACACAATACCGACATTAAAACAAAATACAAAGTGTTATGTTGTCAGATATGCCAGATTAGTAATAAATTGCACCTTCAAGAGTCAAAAAGAAAAAGGAAAAAGAATGAAAGAAAAAAAAGAAATAGAAATGCTCACAAAAGGTAAGTTACATACACTTTATCCAAAATATATTTAAGAAGAGTTGAGCTGTTATTTGTTACTAAAGTCAGGGTATTATTTCTTTAGCAACAAATTGAACCAGTGCAATTGACATAAATTGTTAAGTAATCCAGGATTAACCCATTAAAATTACAGAAGCACTTTAGTCTCCTATACTAATCCTAGAAACTGGAATTTCAATGAGTGCTGTGTTGCACGTAACTAAAACTGGAATGACCCAATGCCATGCTGAATTAAAGTCATACTGAGTTTAAGCATTCAATAGTAGAAATCATGAGATCTTCTATTAAAGTTCCATTCACTTATAGAAAATTCAGATGCAAACAGTCTTATGCCTATAACCCACAATTAGAAGAATCCTTTCCATTGTAAAGTTCCAAATGAATTCTAAATTAGAAAATAAGCACTAAGGAAACTTTTCAACTTATGAAAACTTCATACTGGAAACTTTCTGGAAAAGCTTTCCCCCCACCCATTGTAAAATAAATACTTTGTATCCCAAATTTAATTTTATTAAGACACACTTTAATAACGCTATAAAGAAATATTTTACAGCCATAGAGATCAATAACTTTCCATGCGGAAATAAAAAATTCATTGCTCAATAATATTATTGAGACAAGTGAAGAAAGATTATTCTCTTAATCTGAAATGTTAATTTTTTCAGTGCAAAACCAGTTATAAAATATTTAAACTCAATATTTAAAAATAAAAAGTGGTCCAATTCAGCAATGTTCAAGTTCTAAATTTCATAAAACAAATCATTACATACATTTTATAGTAAAATACAGAGATTCAAGAAGTACTTGTGTACTTAAGATATAAATTTCTAATGAATCATACCAAGTCAGCAACAACCAAGCAGATAACATTCCCAATTTGAGTGTCAGAATCATAAAGATGAAATTACTGTCCCAAAGCCTTTTTTCCTAGCTAAAGAGCTATACAAACTAATGGTCAACATTCTGTTTTCTTTGCAGTGGCGTGCTCTAGCATGATACCCACCCCCCAAGTACCTGTGATTTCATTCCAGTATTCAAAATTTGATCCAAACAATTTTTTATATTCCAGGAACACTTAGCTGATATAACCATCTATAATGTGAAGAGTCATGACAGAGTACAACAGTGGATTTTCTCTAGCCAAGTGCAGGCTGACCTAAAGTGACTTAAACTGTTGAGAGTCATTCATGTATTATTCCTAGCAAACACTCGGTCCCCTCGGAGGGTTAGGTGTTGAAGTTGGTACTGTAGCACTTCCGTGTCAGCTGGCTCCTTGATGTTCATTTTATCTAGATTGAGGTAGTCCAGAGATTTGGAGTGAGCCCTCTTACCTTTAAGAAGACAAAGAGGCAGGGGCCCATGGAGGGCCTTATAAGGTTCGTAAGGTAACGATTTCGTGCACTTGTCTCCTGAGCTGGGCATCCGCCTTCGCCTCCTGCCGTTGACAGCTGGAATCTCGTATGGCTGGTAGTACCTACTTCTGGTTTTGTACAAACGGGAGGAACGTGCAAGTCCTGTATCCAGCTGTTTGGAACGAAATGAAGGCAAAGCTTCTCCCTTGCTCTCCTCGCCTCCTGTGCACTTCTGGGCCAACTTCAGGAGTTCCTCACCAGTTGTGAAGCCAACCAAATAGTTAGAGTCCATGTGGAGGATCTGGTAGCCTGACACAGTTCTCCGCATTGGTGAGCAGGGTGTGCTGGAGCAGCGGGGCTTCTCCCCCTCTGCTTTTCCTGGGGAGCTCACCTCAGCCAGGGGCAAGGGCAGGGTGCTCAGGGTACTTCTGGACTCCCCATTTATATCTACTTCCATTTTAGGTTCCAATCTGCACACTCCTAAAAGTAAACAGACTCAAGTTAGAAGAGCATAATACATAGAATCTTAGACCACACTGGATGTTTTTACAAGTCAGGGAACACACAAAAGGTAGCTGATGGCCGGCCCACTGGCAGATTTTTCTCTATTAAACATTTCAGAGTAGGCATGTGAAATGTCCATTACCTCTCTCCTTCAATAACTGAAGCAGGTCAAATGAAAGCCTGAAATACTGTGAAGAGGTTCAGATGGAAAAGCAAACAACACTTCTGCAAATGTAGCTCCCCTTGCAACCAATAAAGTTTGTTCCTTAATGTGATATTAAGATCAAATACAGATCTCAACACGAAGCAAATGAAAGCAAGCACAGAAAGTTTCACAAGAATTCTCAACATATTTCCAACGTGAAAATTAAATTTTCCCTCTTTTAAATTAGAATAAGTGCTTAGCTCTTTATACCTGAAATTCTTTTCAATCATGTTTAAGGGGCATATTATAATTTGATTGTATACAGCTGATCAGTTTTTGGAAAGAATCCAATTTAGACCTAAAAAAATATATTTTTAGAGTATGGTAAGCACCATGCCTTTGAAGAAGGCTCCCCCAAATGCTTTAAATATTCTTCCTTCCATATCCCCAATGAATTCTTTAAAGAAATCATTCATCAGTTTATAAATTAATCCTAAATTCAATATGCCATGGAATTTTTATTATTAAAAGTATATGAAGTATAAATGTCATTTTACATGGCTCTTTAACCAGAAATCCTACCCTGATTTGAGATATTTTATTTTGCAATATCTCAGACATCATCATTCTTTTGAATAGTTTGATAAACAGCAGAATGATTCATAACAAACAGTAACACTGTTCATTATAATTATCACATTACACAGTTTGGGAAATCCCACTGACAAAAAGTATCACAAATAATCTAGACCTAGAAAGCTACAGATAAACCAAATTTAGAATACTGGACACTAGGGGAAACAGTGATGATGTCATTTCTGAGTAACTTTATTCCTGCTCCATCATCAACTGGAAGGAGGTTACAGTTTTAAGCATCTCAGATCTCTAATCAAAATGTCAAGTAACTGAGTTTAACATGAAACACTGAAAAAGGCTAATATGTCAATAAATCTTATTTTATGAAATAGGTAATTATTTCCTAATTGAAGCATTTCTATAAGTTCTATATTCATTTAAAATCCAATTGTAAAACTAAAAACAATACAAAACCTTATTCCTCCACTTGCATGTTCTACTTTTCTTTATTAGAAGACTGTGAAGTTACCAGATGTCATTCTGTCCTTACTATGATCCCCCTCTATGGTGCAACTGAAAACACACATTCATAATGATTCCTGAAACAAAGCAAATGTCAAAGAGATCAACACAGGAATCACTATTTACTCTAAACCTTAGACTATTTCCAATTTTTATTTTACCAAAATACCCTGGTCTCTCAAACCTTCTAGATTTAAAGCAGGTGCTCTTATTATATTTAATTAATGTTAAAAATAAATTAATATTCCATTGTGAAATTTGTTTTTTGCTGGTTGAATCAGAATCATGATTACCACCTATTTTGATATTCATATAATAAGATTTCCCAGCAAATACATTTTAGAGGACCATATTAAACATCACCAAATTTTTAGGCAGAGGCAGGAGGTTCTTAAGTTCAAGTCCAGCCCGGACAACTTAGCAAAACATCATAACTCAATCATTTCATCTCCTGCACTGTTTTACAAGAGCTTTAGAGGGACATTGTTCATCTGAACCATTATATTGTCCCAAAGTAAAAAACAACACACTTGTAATCCCAGCATCTCAGCAGGGTAAGGCAAGAGGGTCACAAGTTTGACTTTATGAATCCCTAACCACAAAATAAAACCTCACAAAATAAAAAAATAAAATGGGCTGGGGATGTAGTTCAGTGGTAAAGCTCCCCAACCTCAGTCCCTGGTATCAAAAAATAAAAAGGGCTGGGGATAAAGGTCAGTGGTAGAGTGTCCTGGATTCAATGTCAATCTCCAGTACCACACACACACACACAAAGAGTGAGCACAAGCTTCTTCTGTAGTCAACAGAATCATCAAGCTTCCTCCCATACTAAACCAGTCCTGCTGTATTAAGGCAAACCATCAGAAATTCTTAGGATTTCTCAGGTTGAAGATAAAAGATGGCAGAACACAAAGTTGTTTCTCTCTTTCTCTGTCTGTCTCACTGTCCCTCACTCTTTGAAAAAAAAAAAAAAAGAAATAGGCAAAAATGACATAATGGCTAGCAAATAAGTATCTAGAAAATTACAAAAGTGAAGAAAGCAGGTGAAGAAATGTATAAAGGTCACAGAGGCAACCTGAAATTCACACTGCTACTGGATGTGTTACGATCATTAGTGAAGTTTCTGGGAGTCAATAACACCATAACAAAATATTACCTGGATCGGGCAAATCTATCTAAACAGATCTTTAGGCATCTACTTGGGAGAAAATGGTTTAACTTGGATTGTTAAATGGAAGAAACATATGGTTTAATAAGCACTTTGGAAATTTGTTCCAAGTACCTTGGTATAACGAAGCTACCATATTTCATTGAGGCAGACAACACACTCATTGGGGAAAACACTACTTACATACAAAGTTAAAGAACTAAGGATTTCTAATACTCTCTAACATAAAATGTAACCTAGCAAACAAGGCCAATGTAAAACAGGTCCACATTGTGGGGGAAATTTCTGAATGAGATTCTCACTGCATTGGAACATGAAAGGCTTAATTTAAAAATTACATATATATCTGCTACCTGCTGAATTTCTGACAAGCAATTCTAAGAACTGGAACACTGCACCAGTCCTTCTGCACCAGACAACAATGTATTTTTAAAACAGCTTTTTGGGTGGTTTCATTGATCTCTGCGGTGTGTATCACCACATGCACAAGAGCGTCTTTAGGTCTTGATATTCAAGTACGAACATGAATGCAGGAACCAGGATTCTCACAAATGGCTTTCATTTTTTTAAAGGATCCTTTTTACTTATATATTGCCCTTCTCATGGCCACCTACTGGGTGGCACTGAAAAAGCTCTGTGGAGGATGGGTTTCAGCAGAAAGAGCTCCTATTGGCAAACATTTCATTTTTAATTGCACAGAATGCTGACTAAGCAGCATACCTCCCAATCTTCAATGTGACTAAAAGAGAACGTTTTGTTATTGAAGAATTTTTTTTGACTGGATTTAAACACTAAGGAAAAATCTTGAAAAAAGTTACAGAATAAACTTCTCAGGTTTGTTTTTTAATAGAATCTGCATAGGTACTTCCCCATCTTAAGTTTAAATACCTTCTAATTCCAGAATTGGACTAATAAAAATAAGATGACACTAAAGATTGAACAGTTGCAAAGTCAGCTTATCTTCCCTCCCCCACCTTCAGCAGCTGGGACTCAGAGCATAGACCACTGCGCCCACCAGCCTGATATGGCCAACATTTTCCACAGCAAAATTTCTTTTCTCTTTCCTTCCTCCCTCCCTCTCTTTCTCCCTCCCTTCCTTCCTTCCTCCCTTCATTGAACTCAGGGCCTTATGAATGCTGAGCATGTGCTCCACCTTTGAGCTACATATACCCCAGTCCCCCAAATTTTATTAAAACACATTCATTAGGAAATTGAGTTACAGTGACTACAACTAGAGATGGCTTATGTTTAGCAGCATATTCTTCAGGTTTATCCATGAAAAAAAAACTGCTTATAGGCTTGTTATTTTTGGCAAGCCTATTCATACTTCAGCATTTTGTTTCTTATTCTAAAATAAACCTGTATCCCAGAAGCACGCTGCCAAGATAAAAGATTACAAAGTGCCCTTGCAAGCACACTGCAGGAATGTGCAACAAACAGGACTTCTGCTGCACCAATTAACACATCAAGAAGTCAGGCCTGCTAACTTCCACATTCTAGATCACTAAAAATCACAGACCCAAGAGGCGTTCTTGCTTACATTAGTGCTTTTCATGTGCTTAAAGCAAAATTAAAGACTGGAAACTGAAAACAGAAAAAAAGTTTTGATCTCACAGTATCAGAAGCGGCAAAATTTCTATGGATAGAAGAGTGTGGAACAGAAAATAAAACTAGAAAAATTAACTTGTAGCCCAACAATGCTTTTTAAAATGAGCTTCTTAAAACAAGCACTAGAAGCAAATATAATTTTTAAAAGGACACCTAAGGATCTTCAATATCAAAGTTCCTCATAATCCAACCAGTAACAATGGCACTGAATTATTTATAAAATATGAAAGACCTGGTAGTGCTAGTAAGTACTACTTTATTTCTTCGAAATACAAGGATTCAGTTAGCTAACACTAGACAGGATAACACTTAATTTTAGAAAAATGTACACATGCAGCACATGTTTAAAGTGGTGAGTACAGCATGCAAATACAAATTCTGGCTGAAACTAAAGCAAGGGGTCCAAACCACAAAACACACACACACACACACACACACACACACACACACACCCACGTAGGGGAACCCAGTTCATCAGGCATCAGGATGAGAACATTCAAAAGACTTGTGCAGAATCTGCACAGCTATTGAATACTCTCCAAGAGGCCAATCCTCCTATAGTTTGGGCACAAGTACCAATATTTTGAAAATATAATCTAAATAACCTCAGCTCTTCAGACCAATTCTGAAAATAGCCGGTAAGTTTCAAAACTGCCATATGAAGAATTCTTTTCGAGAAACACCGTATTCTGATAGTATTTCATCTAATAAACTCAAAGAATTAGGTGATTTAATAGTTTTCCTCTTATGTATATTTATATATCAATAGTATCCCTATTAAAAAAAATGAACTACCTAAAGCTTTAAACGAGATGTCAAAAGACAGGGAGACCTGTTGTTCGACTCCTCACACCAACTTGGGCACTAGTCTATTCTTGCTGCTATCTATGTGATATATGTGATCACATACTGGGAATAATCACATGGAAATATTTCTAAAAGAAATTCTAAAAGTAAAAATGCCAGATCAAAGAACATATGTTTTATAAATTTTTGTAGTACTATCACAATGCTTTATACAACACTTCTTTTAAATTTTTTATAAAGGGAAAGAATTTACTTCCTTATACAACTAAAGATTAATGTAAATACTTTTTTAAAAGTACAATTCACATACACACACCCCAACAGACTGCCTGTTTCTTCTTTTACTGCTTACAAACAGAAATTAATGAAGAAGAAAAAAGGAGGAAAATGTGCCCAAAGGACAATGTGTTTGTTTTTCCCAAAGGGAAAAGATAAATGAAAAAGGCATGATAACCACTCTTTGGCCTCAAATCTCTTATTGCACTGAGATATTTCTTTTAAAGACATTTAAAAACTATCAAATTTCCTTCAACCAAAGAAAAATAACATCTGCATATACTAAAAAAGTATACACGATGCACATGTTTAGAGTATCTGGAAAAACACACACTACCACAACAGTAGCATTCTGGCTGAGAGTAAAGGAAATATGCCCAAAACACACCACTTGTTTAGAGGATCCTCATGCGCCAGGATGACAGTCACACCAAAACCTGCCTGGAGTGTGTGCCAGGATGACAGTCATGCCACAACCTGCCTGGAGTCTGTGCCAGGATGACAGTCACACCACAACTTGCCTGGCATCTGTGCCAGGATGACAGTCACACCAAAACCTGCCTGGAGTCTGTGCCAGGATGACAGTCACACCACAACCTGCGTGGAGTCTGTGCCAGGATGACAGTCACACCACAACCTGCGTGGAGTCTGTGCCAGGATGACAGTCACACCAAAACGTGCCTGGAGTCTGTGCCAGGATGACAGTCATGCCACAACCTGCCTGGAGTCTGAACCAGGATGACAGTCACAGCCACAACCTGCCTGGAGTCTGTGCCAGGATGACACAGTCATGCCACAACCTGCCTGGAGTCTGTGCCAGGATGACAGTCACACCAAAACGTGCCTGGAGTCTGTGCCAGGATGACAGTCACACCACAACCTGCGTGGAGTCTGTGCCAGGATGACAGTCACACCACAACCTGCCTGGAGTCTGTGCCAGGATGATAGTCACACCACTACCTACCTGGAGTCTGAACCAGGATGACAGTCATGCCACAACCTGCCTGGAGTCTCTTCCTGGATGACAGTCACACCACAACCTGCCTGGAGTCTGCACAGCTTTGAACACTCTCCAGAAGGCTAAGATTCCTATACACTAGGCACAAACAATAATATACTGAAAATATAACTCAGATGCCTTAGATCCTTAAACTAACTCTGAAAATAGCTGATATGTTTCACAACTGCCATACAAAGAATTCTTTTTGAAAAGTACTGCGTTGTAAAATTTTTAAAAAATCAGGCATATCAAACAAATTCACCACCAGTAAACAAATACTGCTTCACATGCTTTAACTGTACTTAGCAACAAGTAGCAACCATAGGAAATAGATTTGAAAATAATCTTAAACATATAAAACAAAGTTAAAATGTTAATAAAATCCATATCAAGAAAAATCTGAAATATATACCAATTTAAAATATATATATAATAGAAAAATTAAAAAAAAAAACTAAGGCAGGGGTAAAGAGGGTCCTTCCAGGTTTTCCCACATGGAAACAAATAATTGATGTTTAATTTTTAAGCACCTGAAATAAACCATTCAGAATAGTCATTCTTTGAGACACTGGGTCTTCTAAGCATGACAAATATTAGACTAGAGATGGCTAGAATCACCTACTTTTAAGACCAGAATCATGGTGGAGTTGACCCACCCAGCTGGAACCTCTACAGTTGGAGTGATAGAGGGACTGGACAAGGCTTGCCTAAAATATGAAAGTAATCAGTGGCCATAACTACAATTCTGGTCTTCTGGCTCCAAGACCAGTGCTCCTTTGATTGTATCATGCAATGATGCTAGTACCTGACTCCAAAACTTGTCTATACATTAAAATCATCCAAGAAACTTCAGAAATTAATATGATCTGTGTTCCACCCTGGATTTGTGATTTAACTGAACTGGGGTATATCTGGGCTCTGACATTTTTTTTCCAGGTTTATATATGTTTAATTTTGTTGAGGAATTTTTGTACAATCATAAATGCATATAGTAACAATATGATATGCCCCTAATACAGAATCACCCCATTACCCACACCCCAGTCTCTTGACTCTTCTGTATTTCCCCCATAAGAGATACAAATGATTTTATATATAATACACACACACACACACACACACAGAGTGAATGTGCAAAAATGCACAAAGTATTATTTGGCTTCTCATGGGAGTAAAGAGTAAGCTACATTAATGATTCTACCCCTAAATCCCTATTATCCCGCCCTCTCCCTTTGCTACGTATCTATGGTTCCCCTAGATTATGTGTTGCTTTGGCTTTGGTGAGTTGGAGTACATGAGCTTGACTTTTAACCTAAGTCTGAGTTTTACCCTAGCCTCCACAAATGAGGCAAAGCATTTGACCCTTGAGTCTCTGGGTTTGGCTAACTTTGCTCAGCATAACTTCTTCCATTCCCATCCAATTACCTTCAATGCTGTAATACTGTTATTACTAATAGCTGAGAAAAACTCCACTGTACATATATATACCACAGCTTTTGGAACCATTCATTCAGGGACAGGCATCTGGGTTGATTCCTTAATTTAGCTATTGTAATTTAGCTGCTATGAACACTGATTTTGCCGTTGTCACTGTATGTGCTGATTCTAGCTCTTCTGGGAAAATATCCAGAAGAGGGATAGCTGGGTCATACGGTAGATGCAATCCTAAGTTTTTGAGGAGTCTCCACACTGCTTTCCAGAGCAGCTGTACCAGTCTTCAGTTCCACCAACAACATGCTAGTGTGCCTATCTCCCCACAACACCTCCAGCATCTGTTACTGTTTGTATTCTTCATCTTTGCCAGTCTGCCTGGAGTGAGGTGAATTCTTAATGTAGTTTTGATTTGCATTTCTCTGATTATTAATGATTTAGAACACTTTCTCTTGTGTCCATTGGCTTGCTCAATTTCCTCTGTTGAGAAGTTTCTGTTTAGCTCTCTAGACCATTTATTGATTGGATTTTTGTGTTTTTGACATTAAGTTTTTTGAGTTCTTTGTAAATTTTGGGTATTAGTTACCTGTTGGAGGAATCATAGGCCATGATTATCTCCCATTCTGTATGTTCTCTCTTGACAGTTTTGACCAATTCCTTGGCTGAGCAAAAGCATTTTAGTTTAATGGCATCCCACACATTGATTCTTGACTTTCATTCTTTCATTTTGGAAGTCTTGTTGAGAAGTTCATTGCCTATTCCCATATGCTAGAGTGTTGCTCCTCATTTTTCTTCTAGCAGTTGTATGGTAGCTGGTTTAATTCCTAGATCTTTGATCCATTTCAATATGATTTTTGTGCACAGTGAGAGATAAGGATCTAATTTCAGTTTTCCGCAAGTGGCTGTCCAGTTTGTCCAGCACCATTTATTGAACAAACTGTCACTCCTCCATGTTATATTTTGACCCCCTTTGTCAAATATCAGATGTTTAAAGATTTGTGGGTGAACTCCAGGTGACTCTAATATGCATATGGGTTTGGAACTTGTTAGATAGAACTCATCAGAATAATTTCACTCAAGTTCCTGACTTTTTAAAATTTGTAACTAATCAGGTTAAGAGAATTTTACTCCTCTAAGTTCCTGCCTCTTTTTAGTCATGTTGGTGGACATAATTTTTACAATCACTAACAACCTATCCCCAAGGCTTTCTAATTTATTGTTTTTAATCCACTGTGGGCTAAAAATATCTAAGCTTATTAAAATTGGATATAAAATAAAAATAAATCTGTGCTGCATGGTATTTGACCTCCTTCATCTGCATACACATTGGTATATTAGACACTTAAAGTATTCATGGGTACAGTTATTTTGGAATACAGTTTGACACTTATAGAGTTGAGTAAATGCTTAAGAAAATGCAGCTATATATATATATATATACACACACACACATACATAATATATATAAAGATGTATATGTATAAAATACATCTGTTATAGGGGGAAATTCAGAAGAGTCAAGACACTAGGGTGTGATTCTGGATTAGGATCAGGGGCATATCATATTGATACTACATATGCATTTATGATTGTACAGCACAACTCCTCACTAACATAAATGTTTTGCACAATGGAAAAGAAAAACAAAACAACCTACTTCTAGCTATTTATTCAAGAAAAATGAAAATATATGTCCACACAAAGACTAGAACACGAATGTAAATAACAGCTTCATAATTACCAAAACCTGGAAACAGTCCAAACGTTCATCTCAGAAAAACAGATGAACAAACTGTAGTTCACTCATACAATGAAATATCACTCAACAATGAAGAAATGCAAACTAGGAATATACCAAGTGATAGAAGCAGACAGAAAGTGCTATATACTATATGAATCCATTAACATGACATTTCCGAAAAGGAAAAAAAGAAAAACAAGAAATCAATCAATAACCAACAATTACCGAGAGCTAGCGTGAAGGGAAGGAAGAGACAAGAATTGGGCATAAGGGAATTGTTGGGATTGATAAGAATATTATATATATTGATTATGGTAATTAGGCAACTGGATATAATTGTCAGAATGCTCCAAACTATATTAATTAAAAGTTAATTTTACTATACGTAAGTTTTACTTCAAAAAAGCTGACATTAAAAGTCTTTGTCACATATTTCTAAGTTTTGGATGGTCCTCTAACCATCTAAACTTTATAATCTTTTGGACTGTATAATCTTAGAGTTGAAAAGAATTAACGGTTATCTAGTATATGTCTGAGCACCTTCAATGACAGGTAGACGTGCTGCCTCCTATGAAGATTCATTTCACCTTTTGCAGCTCTGCCAGAATGTTATTTAACTTAGAATAAAGCATATATATATACAAATATAACACAAATATACACACATATGTATAGAGGTAGATATAGACAGCCACACACATGCAGATAAATTCCTGTAGCTTCCACCCTCTGTTCCAAGGTATGTGCTTTATTTCAATTGGGTGAGATAGTGAGCAAGCCACATTATTTCTTTTCTTTTTTTTTATTTTATTTTTGAGCAACCTTACAAGATTTTAACAAAATAATATAAAATGTGTATATATTCTGGATATTGCATTTATCCCCAGGAGTGCCCCCCCCCAATTACCCTCCCTTATCCCTCCCTTCCCCTTCCCACTATAACTCTAAAAAAAGTATTAGATTGTAAAGCATTACATCTTATCTGGATTTAAGGCCACATTATTTCTTATTCAAAATCCTCTAAATGTATTATGTACTTACACTTTTCAAACTTCTCGTTCTTTTCCTCAAATCTGGAACTTTTAGCAGTGATTCTATTTTTTCAATGTTTCAAAATGCATTTTTATAAATTTAATAGGCAATATCTACTTAACAGTACTGGTTTGTCTCTCCCCATCATTCCTCTAAATCATTCCTCAGCTGACACCTAATTTAGAAATCACTTATTATGAAACTGCCTTTTCCAAGGATTATGACCTATAATTAAAGCAAGGATTTACAAAGATACCACTCAAACAAAATGACAAAGTGTAGACCCTTGAAGGGCCTGGAGCCGCAAGGACAAGTATGTCAGAACAGATGCCCAGATGACCCATCAAACAAAAAAAAAAGAACAAGTAAAGGAAGATAGCAGCACTTGTACCAAGAGGAATGTCACACTGGTGGTGAACTGCTACACAACTAAGTGAAAATGATTCTGTATTCAGCCACCTGTTAGACATCCTTTATGTATGTACAACTACAACTTTCTGCAAATTATTTCACTAATTTTTGTAGATTAATGTTTTTACTAAAATATCCTCAAAACTATAGCTACTATCTTTAACTATTTTATATTTTGATACAGTATTCCATAAGAACTCCTTTATTTTTCAGAAATTTAAAAAGATACTCAAAGAACCAAACATTTCTAATAACATTAGCATACTGCAATCATGATTTTGGTTTTGACCATTAAAAAATTTTGTAGTTGTACACACATTTGCAATACACTGACATCTCATATTCACCTATTTATATAATCGTTAAAGCACATGATAATATGTTCACATTCAACTAGTTAACACACAGAAAAAGCAAAATATAACTCACCAGACTAAATCCCAGAAGATGTCACTGTACAATTTCCAAAGAGTCCCAAGGGAGCACAGGCATAATAATTTTTCTGTTCTACTCCAGGTACTAAACATGAAATACAAAAATAAACCTGTAATTTAACAAGTAACACGATTTACAAAGCAATTATGTGCATTCTAACTGCAAAACAGGATGAAACTAGCAGGAGGTAATACCAGGTACAGATTATACAGGGTATAATAATTAATTAATTCAATTAAAAAGTAATTTTGAGCTTGTTCAGCTAAATGAATCCTCAAACATCTTACCATGCTTGTTCTCCTGTATTGTGCTGCTAAACTGTAGGCTACAGTCTAAGAATACCCAAAGAAGCTAAATAAGGATACAACAAAAATTAGGGGCTTCCCATGCTGCCTTTACCATCCGAGTCCTACTCATGTACTGACAGATTCATAGCATTCTACAGAAAAACAGAATGCTGAAGCTGGGATTAAAAAAATCAAGGGAGGATGGGGAACCTTTGTGCTGGCCTTGCTAAGAACTCTGCCTCCTGACCTTGCATAAATAGCAATCTTTAAAATGAGGCCAATAATACCATCCTTCCTCCCTAATACAGTTGTTACATGGATCAAATGAGATGAGGTAGGTGAACGTGTTTTGCATGTTGCCAAGCCCTTTACTGATGTCTGATGTTATTATTATGCAATTAATTTTTGGTGTCTACCCATTTGAGCCATATATAGCAACAATAAAAATTCTTTATAAGACCGCTGTGAGGTAAACGATTGGAAGGCATATTTTAAGACAGAAAAACAGCTTCTTTCACTTCTTTTTAGTTGCTACCTTAAGGTTTCTAGCATCTCCTCTGTGCCTTTCTCCTCTTAACTGGGGAATTAATGTGTAAAAGAATCTATCTTTATCTCCTGCCTCCCCAGTTAATTGGGTTAATTTGTTGAGACCAAAAAAATTCCCCACAGCTCTTTTCCACCTGTGAAGGTTTCTTTAGTTTTTGAGTATTCTGTTGTTGTCTTCACCTGAGGGTGGGAGAGGTTTAAATGAACTGAGCTGATTCATTTTACCAACACAGGTGCCCAAAGTCTGAAAAAGTGGTAAGAGTACTGTACAACATTCCCAAACTGAAGAAAAATGGTAAAGGAAAATGCAAGGAATCTATCCCTTGATTATTTTTCTAACCAACACAGAAAAGTTTTAGCCAAATGAAATGAGTAATTTACTGAATTAATGGTATTTGTTTCTTGTGCTTAAGAAACTAGAAGGAGCTCATGTACCAAAAACATCATTCCAAGAAAATATCATGTTTATCAGCCTTTGGAATTTCACTCAATGTAAGACATGTTACTTTTCACGATTTTGCCACCAACTATTTTCAAAGTAGGTAACCAAGATATGTAGATAATTAAGAATTGGTGCTACCTCATCAGTGAAGCCTCTGGCTTTAACATAAAGTGAATCTTAACGTAGCAAAAACTGTTACCTAATGATAAATCATTTTATTTCATATAATTGCCCCCAAAGAGTTTCCTCAATATTATTGTTATAAAGGTCACATTGATATCTTAAGTGGATTTTTAATGGGTGATGTAAGTAAAAAGAAACTATTTTCAGTCTTCTTCTGTATGCCAAAAACCAAATTACATTTAAGGCATTTAATTTTCATCTCATGATAGATGATATTATCCCCATTTTAAAGCAATCAATCAAATGTTACTATTTGAGAATCAGTGTAGGAAACTGAACCCCACCTGGTGTGGCTCCAAAGTCTACTTCCTCCTCTTCATACTCATGTGGCCTCTGGTCAGTGATAAGCACAGCCTGTTACACAATCACCATTCTCCTGAAAACTGTGTATTTATTCACTTCTACAAATGGATTCCTACCTTAAATGTTTGGGAAGATACTTTATCTAAAAGCTTATTACCTCATTTGTGAAATGGTTGGGAGAGGTAGTCTTCATTACTAGCTCTAAGGTTATTTCTAACTTGAAAAACATCAGGACATTAAGGAACATGGTGGAGGGTCTTATACAGGACCCTTCATAAATCATGAAGTCTTTCTCCTAAGAGCTTCCAAGCTATTTTTTAAATCATAAATTATAAGGCAGAAAAAAATATTTCAGTCAATACTCTCTGGTTATACAGTTGGATGCCAAATATAGATATGTGTTTTCACTTCATTTTTCAGAGCTATATCTATCACAAAGACAGATTTCATTTAATTTTTACAAATTTAGACTGAAAAGAAAGAACATTAGAAAAATCTGAACATCTTACTTCTAAATATAGTTTTAAAAGTCTTAAATCTCATTTAAATTTTCATATAATTTGTCTCATGTTTTGCTGAAATGTCCTTCCTCTCAAGCTTTTAACTGCGCTGGAAAAATCCTTTAAAAATTTTTTTCAACACCAAAAGAAAGAAATCAACTCAACACCTCAGTCAGGATTTGCAAGCAGGAGGACTCTGCACTGGAGTTGATGTGGAAGTCTAGGAAATGGTTGGTAATTTCATAGTAAACAAAGTGTAGTAACTGATTATCCCTGTTATACAGGTGCCAAGTCAAGAATAGAATACAAACAGAACCCAAGGGAGCAACGCAAGGGAAACCAAGACACTCCACTCCATTCCTCATGTTTACTCACTTCTGACATGGCTTACTCTACTGCGTGTAACTGAGTGCTACTGCACAGGCACTGAAAGAGGACAAAACCCAAAAAAGACAAAAAATAAAAAAGAATGAAGCAAGAGACCAGCAGAAAAAAAATATACCTTTAGAGACTGCCTACAAAGAAATCTTACCACAAAATTATACTAAGGATTTTAACCCCATCTCCCATAAGTAGCAATTAAAAGATGGTAACATAAAAGTCCCCAAAATGTGTGCCTTTCCAGTAACACCCATTTTTAGAATTCTTTCAAAATCTATAAAGGTCTAACACTTGCAGTAGATTATGAATTCATCCTGGCATGAAGGCTTGAGAGGTTATCAATGGATCTCCTGTCAACAGAAGCAAGAGGAAGACTCCACAGGAAATTCTTAGATATGCATTAAATGCTACACAGAAACAGACTACAGTTAGGAGAGCCAAGCCTAAAGGATACAACGTTTCCAGCCAAGAGAAGCAGAAACAAACAGAAAGCCCAAGGTCACTATTCTATAAACAATGAAAACAAGAAAAATTGAACATGGCCAAAACTGGCCTCAGGCATATTTGGATAAAGAAGCAATAGATGACTAAGCAAAAGCACCCTACAACTGACTGCAAAGGAAACTTCCACAAATAAAAAAGTTTGCTTACATTAACTAGCAAGTGTATCCAATTTCTCAAGTATGGAGCTAAATATTATCACAGTTAAAGAAAGAAGTCCTTCAGAAGTAGGGTGACCATGTGTCTCAGTTTGCAGTCAGTACCCCCTGGCTAAATTATTTACAGAACCCTTCTTAACATTCAAAAGTGTCCCAGAGAAAACAAAACAAAACAGAAAACATACAAACAAAAAAACCCAAAAGTGTCCCAGAATGGCAATTATATTATCCTACTCAAATGAAATAGTTATAAAAAGGCAATAGGTTTTTTTTTAAAGGAAGAAACACCTCTGCTTGTACAGTAGCTTCACACCTGGTCTGAATACTTTTTTGGGTGTATGCACCCAGCCATTCAAGTGTCCACTTAAGTCGTTCAACAGTATCTCTTGAGTCTTACTAAATGTCTCAGCAGTGAATAGGGACTGGGGTAAATATACAAAGTGTAAGCCTGGGCCAGGGAGAAAGACACACAGACAAGGAAATATATAAATCTAATGCACAGAACAGTAAACTTGAATGACACCAGGAATCCAGGAGTTTTTTCCCCAAAAAATAGAAAAATATTCAGATCCCCAGAAAATCCTTACACAGAGATGCACCAACAAAACAAGAAAAAATTTTCAAATTTATCACTTACAGATTATGAAGTTATAAATATGAAGGCCAACACCCACCCCTTCTGAATTCTGGTAGATAAATACCACTAAACACTACAAACTGTACTAAGAAAAGCAAAATAAATTTTAGGTAAATAAATTGGTAGAGTAGAAATGATGAGTTTTAATTCTTGCTCCCAAAACTTTTTTTTTTTTTAATGGAAGCAAGATTTCTCAGTGTGGCTATTTAAGGACAGGCCAATAATAAAAAAGCATTTTGAAGAAAGTGGAATTTTTTAAAAATCCCTTAAGACTAGTGAGAATATTTTGTAATTACTAGTCTTAAAGACTACTCCAAAAACAAGTAAGGGAGAGATGGACAAAAATATCCCAACTTGGGAAGAAATAAAATTATTTAACTATCAAAGCAAACACACAACAACAACAAAAAAATGTTTATGTATACTTCCATGTCCATCTTAGAACTTATTTTCAAATAATCTTACTTTACCATTCACAATCTGTAAAACTAAATCATCAAAGGTTTTGAAGAAGAGTTAAGTAGGGTGTGACTTTTCTAAAACCATCCATGACCTTATAAATCATTAATCTAAGAAAACCCATAATTGGTTCAGTAACACTAAAAAAAGTGTTTCTCTTTCTAGTATCAGTTCATCAGTTCTTTTAATAGTAACTCCCTTAAAAAGTAAGGCATTCATCTTCTTTCCACTTCTGCTAGTAAAAATTAAACCCAGGTTACTAATATCTCATCATGTGAAGTCATCATTCTACTTTTAGAAAAAATATTCAGTTTCACTGCAAATATGACTGATAGTAACTGGAATTTTAAGTCTACACACAGTGTTTACAAGACATTTGCCTCTCCCAAGCATAATTAAAGAGGCAGGTGAACTTGGTGGAAGTGACTAACCTTCCAAAGGAAAAGCTTAAAGCCAGGTGCCCATTTTGATAGCCCTATGACAAAAAAATCAAACTTCTTTCTGGAGGAAATGATCTGACCCCACATACACACACTACAAATGAGCAAAGAAAATTTAAATCATGAATATAAAGTTTTATTATTCCAACTACACCAAATATTTTAAAAGTTAATATTAAAAGAGCTCTCCAAAATACACAGCGATACACAGAGAAAATAAGCAATCTCACTGTTATGCAAAGTCAATAAAGGTACCTTCTATTGTGGAATAATCAGCACTAACAGTTTCATCTACAATTAAACCAAAATTGGTAGAAAAACATTCCATATACCAGTTCTCATCAAATTGAGGTCTCTGTGCTCATTAACTCTTACCTTTCACCCTGTTCATTTTAAAGCACAGTTACATAATAAATACAAAAATTCTGTGACCTATTCATTAAACATAAGAGTATGAGCATAAATTGCGTCCTTCAATAAAGTACCCAAAACTTCTGTAATAATAACCAAATACTGTATTTTGAAAGGACTGGGGAAATGAACTTTGAGACGGCGTCATTTGTCTGCCTGTGTCTGTCTATCCCGCTCCACACAACCCTTAATTGTAGGGTGGTGTTTTGAGAAATAATATAAAATAAATAGTTCAGTAACGTCAGACGGTGTACAGTAACTGTTTTTTCGTCTAGGAGTGGCAAACACACTATAAAATGTTACTGGCTCCATTCTTCTTCGAATGATTAAAAAGTTCCCATCTCCAGTTTTACCTATGCACAACTATACCCATACGCATAAACACACAGAAATGTTGGCTCGACACAAATAACTAACCCACCCAATGCAAACTGGCGTGGGTGGAGAAGCAGGGAGTCCCTAAGGATATGGAACACTTGCAAGAGGAAAAGGACAAGGCCACAATTCCCTTCGCCGTTTACATCTCCTTTCTGGCAGAGATCTGCAGATTCCGCCGCTAGAGAGTTTGGCAGCTTCACAATGGGGCTACTCAAGGTCTGACTGCTGCCCGCTTCGAAACCCTTTTCCTACGCTTCCGACTCGCCCCAAAGTCCACCCGCGACAGGTGGGGCGAGGGTGACGATGACCAACGACATCTGGCGCTTTCGCTTCTAGCGAGCTCCTTCCGGGCCCAATCCACAGCCGCGCACAAGGCCATCAACCGGCCGGTCCGCCCCCGCGACACCAGCCAACGCTCCGACGCGGGCGGCCTCGCCGCAGGTTGCTGCACCGACTAGGAGGGTCGGTGAGATAAGGCCTGGAGGCTCACCCTAACGCGCTATCTGGCCCCGGCATTGGCACCCAGCGCACCAACGAGGGCGCGTCTAGAGATGCAGGAGGCCCAGGAAGAGCTACTTCTCAAGGGGCCCCCAGGCCTGCTGCCCCGCTGTGAGGGCACCGCGGCTGAGGCTAACGTGCGCGCCAACGCATCAAGACTTCCGCACCGCGGCACAGCCGGAGAGGCGCTCGAGTTCGCTGAAACCCCGCACCTCCCAGGCGAGCGCACGCCGCGCGCACACGGGGGCGCACGCCCCCGCACACTCACTCACACGCGCTGCACACTCACGGCGTCTCCGGCCCCACCCCTGTGCCAAGGACTGCGGGCTCCCAGCACCAGCGCGGGCCCCACCCAGTTCACCCAGACCCCAGACCCCTGCTCTGGTGCACGGAGACCGGCCCGCTGAAGCCGGTGACACTTAAGTCGCACCGCCACCCATCCCGGAGGCCAGACCCGCCGGGATTCCCCAGCACTGTGCAGATACCAAGCGCCCGGCCCGGACACGAGGCAAGGAGGAAGGGGCGGTGCCGTGCTTGGGACTGGCACCAAGGATCTGTGACTGGGACAAACCACCCACCACCACCCATTCACCACCACCTTTTCTGCAGCACAAAAGGTTGCAGACGGAGCCGCAGTCCCCGTGCAACCTACCGGTGGCCCAGAACTCCGCTGCCTCCACCGTGCCCGGGGCCGCGGACCCGGAGACAAGGGCGGGAGAGGCGCAGGGCTGCGGCGCGGAGATGCGGGCAGAGGCCGCCAGCCAAGCCAGCCGGGTACCCGCTCCTCTCCCACAGCGTTCGGCGCCAGCTACCGCCCCGCGTAGACCCCGCCTCCTCCTCCGCCCCCACCTCCTCCTCCTCCGCCCGCCTTCCCGCCTCCTCCCTCTGGCTGCAGAGGCGCAGCCCGTCTGCGCTGAGCCCGCCTCCTGCGCCCAGCTCAGACACCAGAAGGAAGGGCGGGCAGGAGAAAAGAAAGGCGCTAAGAGGCCTGAAGAAGTTGGTGGGGCGTGGGAGGGCGTGTACTGAGTTGGGAGGGGAAGAGGAGTGGTAACACCCCCTCTTCAGTCCAAACACCACGTTAGACTGAAGAGTTCAACTCCTAGGCCTGGGAATGCCAAGCTTCTCCAGTGAAGTGCTGTTTGTCACTTGCTAGTTTCTTCTTAAAGGCTCAGCACTGAGCTGAAGTAGAGAAGATTGGAAGCCCATGAAGTTACAAGTTATACTGCCAATCTTTAAACTATTAAATAATTTGTTACAAGAAAGGAAAAGATGAAGTCTACAGATTGAAAACCAGGTAATCCAATCAGAATCTGAATTTGAACTTTACCCCCACTGCCAGTATACACACATTCAATGGATATTTAATCTTGATCAAGATTTTTCTGTGTCAATTCATGTACATCTCTGCCAAATTGATTAAGTTTAGGAATAAGAATATTTACTGTCATTTATTTAGGTCTTGCTTACAGGCCAGGTCTTTCTAGATGCATTTCCAAATTTACACCTCTCAACATTTCTGACCCACATTTCAAAGATGCAGAAAATTTATGTCACTTCCTTGAGGTCACATGCCTAATAAGTGACTGAGCTGAGCGAGAATTCTGGCAGTAGGACCTTAGAATTTATAAATGTAAACTTAGGTACCAGTCACAGTCTCAAATCAAGAGTTTTTTTTATTTATAAAAAAACAATAATGCTTTATCTGAACATAAAAAATATAAATTTCATGTATGTTAATACAAATTTAAACAATGCTTGATTCAAACTTGTCCAGAATCTATATATAATATCTCTGATAATACAAAGGTTAATAAATATAAACACACCTAAACAGATGACTCTTGTAGGCTACTCAGGTAGAAGACATTTTGTACTAGTGCTTTTTATGGGAAGGTAAAGTTAAGTAAACATTTTCATGAATGTTCTCAACAATTTGGGGAAACTGGTTATTTTTTCCAACATAGATATGTATTAACTTTTCAAATATAGAACAGAGTACAACATAGTATGTGTTGAATAAATGCGTGAATGGGCTTCCTTTCCCTCAGTACCTTAAGAGAATGCACTGAAAGTTATTTCAGATTTTTATCTGTCTGACACAATAGTACATTTTTTTTGGTGATCATTCCATAAAACCAACTCCAAAGCATTATATATTTTTTTTCAGAAACTTAATTTCATTTTTTTCCTGTCTGAAATCTTATAATCTTTTCAGAAAATGCCCTGTACTTGCCCTTTGTTCTGAAAGTTGGGCAATGTTCTTTGGCCAAAAGCAATAAACTTCTGACTTGACACTTAGTTTATTAGGCTCATGGCTACTCACCCTGAGAGAGGACATTGTCTCCAAATTACCTCCCTTTCTGGGTGGTACTCTCTGCTCCCATCCCAGCCCTGATTCTTCACCCAATCAAAACTTGGGTCAGTTGTTGAGTGTTACAAAGAATTCCTAATAAACCAATTTACCAGACAATAATGGCTGATAATAGCTTTATGTGTGGCCCCAACAGGGATATTCCTATGCCACTTAAAGACTGTGACTCCATTCTTTCTTAAGTAAATGGAGGGGGGGCTACAAGGACTGTGGCTTGAGGGGTAGAAGTCAGGCAGAAGTCCTTCCCAGAATTCTTTCTTGTTCTATGACATCTAATGACCCACTTTAATAGATCAGGCCCAAATGTAGAACTGAGCATGTGATCTGAACCTGTGGGTTCAAATGCTCCATCTCAAATGTCCCTTGTATAGCTATAGCTTTGCTTCAAATCATCCTCTCAAAAAAAAAAATCACTGTAAAATGTCGGCTGTCTGGGAAGGATTATGTGTTCATGTAAATAGTTTCACCTAGCAAACAACCAGCTTGAGCGAACAGGATAGATTAACTTGATACAGACATAATGATATAAAACAAAAACTACCAAGGAAGGTATGTAAGGAATACCACATCCACTTTTCTATGAGCCAACTTATTTCAGACAGGATCTAACAAAGAAAACAGGGACCACTTCAAAGATCTACAAACACAGATAACTGAAGGCAAGAAATTGGTAACAGAGCGATGGAAGATCTCAGAAGCTAAACATAGGGAAAGTGAAGTAACCCAGAAATTAGTAGCCACAGTCTCTAGCTAGGGAAGCAAGAGAGGAGACAGGGTAGCTAAAGCCCTGGGGCCAGGCAGTTTGGCCAGTCTACGGGGAATTACCGCCCAGAGGAGACAGTCACTGCCAAAGAAGCGACTATGGCAGGGGAAAGGGGGAAATGTCCCACAGATCCTCTTCTCCTCCTCCTCTCTGATTCCCTGCCAGTGTCTTTCACAAGCTGTATCCACATGCAGCTACCATGAGAGCTAGGGGAAACAGGTTGCAGCAGTCCAGACACCAAAAACAGAGGGAAACACAGTGTGTATGTGCCACGTTTCATCATAGCATTTTATTTCACTTTCAAGGCCTTAATCTTCCTTCAGGATTTCCTCCACTCCCTTGGGCAGAGACAGGGTTCCAAGAGCAAAAGCCATTCCCTGCTATGAATGGGTGGTGACAAGGAGCTGGGGCAGGCCCTTTGGTTTATACTCATCTGTCCACCAAAGGTTTCATTTGTCTTCTCCTAGAGCTGCCACCTATGCCCACATGCTGCAGTGCACAACAATCATAGATGGGATGGCCCTGCAATGCACACCTGGTTTTTCAAACGTTTCACTTCTTTCTTGCTTCAGCACTACTTGAGGCCTGATAGATACCTGAGGCCTGAGACCATACAGCTAAGTCTCACATATCCTCAGTTGTTCATATTGAGGGTCTCATGGGACAGTCTGATCTCTTCCTGTTCTCTGCAGATACAGAAGGATCTGTTCTTAGGGAAAGGTCTTTCTCTTCCTTCTGTCTTTTCCAGCACTCTTCCTTTGACAGAAAACTCTGTTCCCTTTCTGGGGCATAGACTATTGGCAATAAGAGGTAGACAAAACAAGAAAGAATCTGTAAGCAACTCCTGTGTGTGCCATGCCACACACCTCTCCAGAGGCAATGAACAAAAGGGTAAATACAAAATGAAAAAAAAATCAGAAATCAGTGTCTCAACATATTAACCAACCCTAGGAGTTGGATTCCTGCCCATTCCTCAGCTTTCAGTGTAGGGAAGAGTGACCTGATTTCTATCAATGTTTGTCCTTTCTTCACCCAGCACTTCCCACGCAGTGCTGAAACAGACTGTCTCTCCCTCTAGACTCTATGTTCCCTAAGGGCATGAACTATGTCTAACCCCCAAAGTTAGCCCAGAGACTGACCATATAATAGGTGCTCATTAAATTTTAGTTTATTTTAACAGAGATGCGGTAGAGAGGATCTTGCAGTTAAGCCTGCTGGAGCCAACTTTTATCTGTCATGAGAACTGATTGCTAAACTTTCAGGAATTTTGCTAGCTGGTTCTTAAATCCGTGGCACCTTGAAATCAGTCATGGAGAGTATATTTACACTGTGGAAACTGGCTAACACTATAAAAAGGGCTTCCTTCCTCTTTCTAGTCTCCCTGCACTCCACAAAGCCAGTATTATAAGCATACCCTGGGTAAGGGACAAAAGGCCTCTCCTGTGTTTGGAGGAGGAAGGTAGATCAGAGAATATTCCTTCATAGAGCAAAGTACAATTAAGTTCCATTATTTGCTTAGAAAAAAATCTATTTAACTTTTAATTATTAAAAACAGGGGAAATAGAGACAGAAAAGGAACAAGAATAAATGAGAGAAAGTAAATGTCACAAGAGAAATGACTTCTAGTTTTCAATGCTAACAGCAGCTTTCTGTGTGATCTGGGGCTGATCATTAAATTATAAGCTTTTATGAAACATCTCTGAGCTGTGTTTGTATGTGTGTCTCTCCCAATACCTACATTGGAATATAATGAGTACTCAAAAATTGCCACCTAAATTTTTGCTAAATTAAGCTTTACTTCTGTTGACCTCAGTTCCATCATCTATAATTAAGAGATGAGCCATGGGCTCTCAAGAAGGCCCAATAAATAGCACCCATTCCATCCCCATTCCAGAGAAATAAAACAAAAGCATAAAGATGTAGCCAATTGTTTCTGTAAAATTGGAGGATATATTTTAATGTACAATTACAATGGCGCAACTTTTTAAATCCCTCAATTAGATTGATGTACCTAAATGAATGTGCAACATTGGACTAGGCAGCCCTCCTCACATCAAGATTCAGGATTTAAGGAAAACTGGAGTCCATGAAGGTGCAAGGACAGCAACTAAGTATGTATGCCCAATTTAATTCTCCAGTGAGATTCTCTCTTCCCTTGGCAAGGATAGAGTGGGGTAGTAGAGACAGTCGACAGATATAATTTAATTACTAGTGGAGCCACTACCTCCGTTAAGATGGAAATATCAGGGGCCGGAGTGGTGGCTTAGCGGTTACGGGCTTGCCTGGCATGTCCAAGGACGTGAGTTCGAACCACAGCACCACGTACACAATGAAGTGTCAGAGAAATGAAGGCCACATGAAAAACTGAATAAATTTAACTCTTTCTCTCTCTCTCACTGTCCCTCTCTCTCTTAAAAAACAAAAGATGGAAACATCAGGAGTGGGGAACAGTCTTCACTCTTAACAAAAGAGAGCATCAGAACATCTTCCAAAACCCTTCCAGCCCTGACTTATTTAAGCATACTATGTGCCAGTCCTGTGCTGTATGCTGGGAATACAAAGACAGAGAAAACACAATCCTTCCCTCAAGTAATTTAAGGTCAAGTAAATAAGGGAGACAAGTAATTATGCAGTTTTATCTGTATCATAATATTCTATGATTTTTATGTGATTCTCTGAAGATGTGTTTATGTGGGAAAATGAGACCTGAGACTCCAACTGATGGCAAGCTTGCAAAACTTAACTCCATAACTATTTAAAGAGAAATTTGGGGACTGAGAATCACCTGACACTTCCAAATCACAGTATATTCTTCAAAGGAAGCAAGGGAAATCAAGTGTCATCATTGTTAATTGTTCTTAATCAGTATATGCCCAAATAATTGTTTTATACTAACTGACATAAAGCTACTCCAAATTAGAATAGTAAAATAAAAATAAGGTATAAAACAATGTATTTTGTACCATATTATTATGCAAAAAAAAAAAAAAAACAGTGATGGAAAGAGCTCTTTTCCCAGTGTCAAAACTGAATGAGACTTTCAGAAAGATGGAGTAAACATTCTTTTCCCTGTTCCTCCCACAAAATACATCCCCAGATAGATCCTTGATGTTATACATAAAATAAATATAAGAAGATTGAAAGGGATAGAGATGAAGACAAATCATCTAGAGATTTTTGAAACCCACCCCCTCATATGGTTGCAGTTGTGAGTTCCCTGGATTTTCTTTTTGCCTCATATATCACAGAATTTATGTCAGAGAACATAGCAAAGACAGCAATGGATAAAGATAGAAAAATCCTAACAAAATTCCATTCTCTTTAGTCAAAGGACAAAGAAAGGGAAAGACTACCAAGACAGAAACCTTTAGGCAACAACTACTCTATTGCAATAAAAGAATTTTTCAATTGATTAATTTTAAAACTGTGGCCCAGTAGAGACCTAGTAGGAAGCATGCACTCTCACCTCTGACAGGTTGTGGGCACTCCAACACCCACAGTCTCAGTGGTGTCAGAGAACACTAAGTGAGAAGTAGAAAAATTTCTTCCCTTACCATGTCAGTGGCAGTCATGCTAGTCTGTTTCTATTCCATCTAGTGGTAACAAGGAATTCCTCCCACTCTCCATTGGGGTGGTACCAGAGGAGGTCAGTGATGTTAGTGAAAGCATCCTGAGGAGCAGTAACAAAGCACTCCTACCCACTACCATTCAGGTGGCAGTAGTGAGAACTGGTGGAGAGCCAGATTCCTTTCCCTCCCATCCCCAGCAGTCCTGCAGAGTCCACTCACACTGGTACCAACAGAGGTTGAATGGAAAACTGGGCGTTAATTGCCACCTGTACTTTCCCTTTTCCTGCTAGAGTGGTGCCCAGAGAAGCCCAGAGAAATGGTGAGGTCAGAAGCTTAAATAAAACCCAGAGCCTCACAAAATTTTCAGGTTTAAATCATTCATCACACCAAAAACAGAATAATCTCAACGTGAAGCAAAAAAGAAAATCAATAGATACAATGCCAATAATGAGGTGACACAGATGTCAGAATTATCCCACAAAGATTTTTAAACAATCAATTAAAAATGCTTTAACAAGCAATTATAAGTATGTTTTTCCTCTTGAATTTTCTAAATTATATTTGATGGAGTAAACAAGGATTAAAACACTAACTGATGTGATTCTAACATATATAAAGGATGTACTTAAGGTAGTTATAAGTCAGGGAGGGTAAGAGAGGTAGTAGTTTCAAACTTGAATTGATAAGATGGCAACACCAGTAGACAGAAATAATTTTGTATGGATAGTGTGATACCTAAATCAACCATTTAAAATTATTACAAAGAGATACATTCAAAACACTACAAACCAAAACAGAACTCTAAAATATGTTCAAGTTGTACACAGGAAAGTAAGAAAAGAGAAGAGTCAAAGAGAACAAACTGAAAGCAAAAAATAAAATAATATGTTTAGGCCTAAGATATCAATACTTACATTACACTGGGAGTGTAACTCAGTTTTAGAGTGCTTGCCTTGCCTGTGTGATGCAGTGGGTTTGACCTACAGACCACATACACACACAAAAAATGTATGTTAAATTTAAATAGCTAAGTTTACAGTTTAAAAAAAGATTGGCAGAGTGAAATTAAACGTCACTAAATTATATGCTATATACAAGAAAATTATTTTAAATATAATGATATAGATACAAGCACGTTGAAAGTAAAGGATGGAAAAAATTCAAATATTGTTGGAAACAAAGTATCAATAGCTGCATTGATATCAGAGAAAGTAGACTTCAAAGCAAAGAAAATTAACAGGGAGGGGTATTATAGAATGATAAAATTGTCAATACACCCAGAAAGCCAATGTATGAAACTTGGCTTGTATGAAACACAAGCCAATGGATATACATCAAGCAGCAGAGCTTCAAGATATGCAATCAAAATTGATAGAAATGAATGGAGAGATAGGCAAACATATAATTATAATTAAAAACATAATACCCCTTTATTAACAATTGATAGAACAACTAGAAAATAAATTAGAAAGAATCAATAATACCATCAACCAACAGGAATAAATTGATCTCTATGGAATAGTATACAAGAATAGAAAAACACATAATCTTTTCAAGTGCTCATTGAACATCCATGAAGATGCTTTCTAGTTCATAAAACAAACTTCAACAAATATAAAAGAATTGAAATTATACAGACCATATTCTTCAGTTACAATGGCATCAAGATAGGAGTAAGTAATGGAAAAGTAACAGGAAAATATCCAAACATTTGGAAACATCACCCTTCTAAATAACTCATGGATTAAAGAAGAAGACTCAAGAGAGAGAAAAAAAAATGTATTCAACTAATGAAAATGAAAATACAATGAAAGAAATGTATGAAACACAAGTAAAGCAGACCTGAGAGGGAAATATGTAGCATTGAATGAATGTATTATAAAGAAAAACAAACTCAGATTAATAATTTAGGCTCCCAGCCCAGGAATATTTTTTAAAAAAGAAAATAAATCCAAAGGAAAGCAAGTAGAAAGAAGGACATAATAGAAATATGAACAGAAATCAATGACTTAGAAAACAGAAAAAATGAAAGAGAAAATGAATAAGAAAATCAATAAAATTATCATTTCTGTAGCAAGAGTGACTAAAAGAGAGAAGACCCAAATGACCAATATTGGAAACACACCAGAGGATATGAATACATACCTTGCAGACATCAAAAGAATGAAAAGGAAATACTATGAACAATCTGTACTCAGAGATTTGAAAACTTAGATGAAATGGACCAATTCCTTGAAACACACGAACTACCACAGCTCACCATTATGAAATAGATGATATGAATAGTCCTATAACCCTTAGGGAAATTAAATTCATAATTTAGAAACTTTCAAACAAAGCCATCTATTGGCTAAAAGACTTTACTGGTCAATTTTCCTGTATATCTAAGGAAAAATTAACATCAACTCTGCACAATCTCTTCCAGAAACTAAAAGAGGCATTAATACTTCCCAATTAATTTCATAAAACTACAATTACTGTGATACCAAAATCAGAAAAAGACCGTACAAAAAAGAAACCTACAGCTCAATAACCCTCGTGAATATAGATATATAACTGTTCAGCAGATTATTAGCAGACAGAGTTCAGCAATATAAGGAATATACACTATGAACAAGTGAGGTTTATTCCAGGTATTCAAAGCTAGTTCAATAATCAACAATCATTTTTATACACCTTCATAACAGACTAAAGAGGAAAAATTCACAAAACCTTATCAATTAATACCGAAAAGGTATAGTAAAATTCAACATATGTTTATGATTTTTAAAAAGTCTAGAAAAAGAGGAATAAAGAAAAAATTCCTCAATTTGATAAAGAGAATCTACTAAAAGAGTTGTGGCAAACAACAATGATGATGAAAGAGTAAATGTTCTCCCCCTAAGACTGGGAAAAAGACAAAGTTGTTTGTTCTCACTCTCAGTCAACACAGTGTCAGAAGATGTAGTCAGTACATTAAAGCAAGAAAATGAAATGGAATAGAACTGCTCCAATTTATAGATGATATGATTAGCTATATACCAATTCCAAGGAATCTAAAAAAGAACCAGAAAGCAAAATGCAAACTAAAAAGTAAGTTCAGAGAAGTTTCAAGACACAAGATAAACATATAACAATCTAGTGATGTACTAGTAGTGAAGATTTGAAAATCAAAATTAAAAACTACAATGTAATTCATCATTTCCAATTGCTTCAAAAAGATTAAATGCTTAGGTGTAAATCTAATCAAAGATATATGAGACTTGGGTGCTAAAAACTAAAAAGTGCTGATGAAACAATTAACAGGAAATTTAACTGAAAGATGTTCTTGGATTGGAAGACTCAATTAATAAGATGTGAGCTCTATAATCTACATGGCCACAACAATCTTGGCAAAAGAAAAGAAAGCACAAGAAATAGGTCTACTCTATTTCCAGACTTGCATGACTTTCATACTCAAGACTGTGTAGTACTAATGGAAGGACAGACAGAATCAAATAAACTGAACGAAATATGACAACCTGATTTTTTTTTTTTAGGAGAGAGGGACAGTGAGAGTGAGAGAGGAAGAGAGAATCAATTTTATTTAGTTTTTCATGTGGCTTTCATTGCTCCAACACTTAGCTGTTTGTGGTACTGGGGCTTGAACCCACATCCTTGTGCATGCCAGGCAAGCACCGCAATCTCGGAGCCACCGCTCCAGCCCCTGATGATCCGATTTTTGACATATATGCCAAAACAATAGAATGGAGTAATACATTTCAAGAAATAGTTCTGGAGCAACTGGACATAGGCAAAAAAAAAATCATACAAAAATTACCTCAGATGAACCAGACTTAAATATAAAATGTAAAGCTATAAAACACTTAGAATGTAAATATAAAACATTTGGACTCCAGGCTAGACAAACATTCTTAAGCTTAACATGAAAAGCATGATTCATTAAAGGAAGAATTGATAAATTGGACTTTGTTAACATTAAAATCCTTTGCCCTACTAAGACTCTGTTAAGAGGATGAACCGACAAACTAAAGTCTAGGAGAGAGTCTGTAGAGGTATCTCAGTGGTAGAATGCTTTCCTGGCATGCACAAGGACCCAGGTTTGATCCCCAGCCCCATGCATACAACTAAGTGGAGGAAAAACAAAAATAAGATGAAAAAATTTTTTAAAAAATGAACTCTCTCTCTTTCCCTAAAAAAAAAAAAAAAGAGTAGGACAAATATTTTAAGAACATATATCTAACAATGTACAATTATCTAGAATGCATGATAAATGTCATAAAGTTCTAGTAAAATATCAAATTTAGAAAATGCACAAAAGATAATACAGACATTTCATCAAAGAGAATGGAGAGGTGGCAAATAATCAAATAAAAAGATGTTCAATATCACCAACCATTAAGGAAGTGCAAGTTAAACCACAAAATATTACCAGTGGACTATCATAATGGCTAAAATCAAAAACAATGACAACACCAAATGCTGATGAGGGCGTGGAGAAACTGAATCACCAGTATTTTGCTAGTTAGAACATAAAATTGTATAGCCACTGGAAAACAATCTGGAAAAGCAATCTGGAAAATTAATTTGGAAATAATTAAGCATGCAACCACATATGACCCAGCAATTCTTACACTCTTAAGCATTTGCCCAAAGAAACAAAAATGTATACTTATTCAAAAATATGTACATGAATGCTTAGAATGCCTAGCCTTACTCATAATGACTCCAAGCTGGAAATGAAAGATGTCCTTCACTGAGTGAATATAGCTAAACTGCAGTGCATCTATATTGTGGCATACTGTTCAGCAATAAAAGGGAACAGACTACTCATACTTGCAACAACCTGAATGAATCTCCAGTGAATTTTGCTGACAGAAAAAGACTAATTTTAAAAGACTATGAATCACATGATCTCATTTATATAGCATTCTTGAAAACAAGAAATGGAGAACAGATAATTGGTTACCAGGAATTAAGTAGAAAGTGGGGAAGGGAAGGAAGTAGATGTGGCATTAAAGGGCAACGTGTGGCATCTTTGTGATTAATGTACATATTCTGTATCCTAGCTATATCAAGGTCAATATTCTGGTTGTGATACTGTATTATGGTTTTGATACTATACAATAATACAAAATTAAATAGCACTGTAATATGAATTATCACTGGACAAAACTGGGTAAGGAGTATATGGGGTCTATTTTTTAATTTTTTATTAAGGAGTTATTATGCAATCATACATGCATATATAATAACAATATGAAATGCATTTGTTCTTAAACCAAATTACCCTCACATCACCCACACTATGTGATTTATTTTTCCTATAATTGCCTGTGATTAGAAATTTATCTCAAAATGTTGTTCAAAATTGAAAGATAAGGATAAGCCGCGGGAGAGCGGCTCCGTGGTGGAGCGCGGCTCCGTGGTGGAGCGCTTGCCTGGCATGTGCAAGGACCTAGGTTCAATCCCCAGCACCACATATACAACTAAGTGAAGGAAAAACAAAAACCGGATGAAAAAAATTATCTCTTTCTCACTCTCACTCTCTGTGTCTTAAAAAACAACAACTAAGGATCAAAGCTACACATATGCATATTTAGAACTTAACTTTATAATCAGACCTAATCAGTAGTAAAACACTGATGACAGGGGAACAGGGGCAGGAAGTAGATTTTTTACTATATATTATTTTGTTTATCTTGAATTTTGATTACTTAATATGGATGCCCATTCAAAAAATAAAGAAATTAATAGCAGTTTAATTTTTAAGTCAAAATTCAAGGCTTTCCCATTGCTAATAGTCTGATTAATTTGTTAACTTTCTAGTAAGAAATTATATGAAGTGGCTTATTTTACCCTTTTAATCATTAACCTACTATAGTCTTACAACTTGTAGATCTCCCCAACACAGCCAAAATCTTAAGCATTTTTAATTAAGAAGATTCACTTCGTATACTCATTCTTTTCTCTAAAAATAATTAATGAAAAATATTTTATTCCTACTGCTGTGAACTATTTGCACATACGGGTCAGCAAGAGCAGCCTGAAATCTTATGTCAACAAATTTCCTTACAAGATACAATGTGATAAAATGTCTAGAGATATCATGGACTTTGAGAGCATACAGTAAGATTTCTATCCATGTGACCTTGTTCAAGTGGTTTAACACTGTTTCCTCATCTGTAAAACCAACATAATAAAGTCTATTTTTCCAGATTGCTTTCGTATTAACATAAGGTATAAGCAGTATCTGCCAACAGTACTGGCTCAAAGAGAACTAAAATTATATAAAGGGGGAAAATCAGCTGCAGAAAACGAGGGCAACAATGTCAGGAACATCTCATCTTGATACGGTATGTGCATGTTGTATCATATGAGTTTAGACTCTTCTGGTCTGAGATGTGTGTGCATGTGTGTGGTACTTTTGTTACTCCTGGGAAGGATGAAAAATCATGGCTATACCTTAAACCTTAGGATGCTCTACATACGCAAGGCCAAAGCCCCCGGAATGCTGTTCTGCTGAAGTTTGCTTGATGCTGTTCCAGACTAAATAACACAAATGTTGAAAAAAAACATATATGATTAGAAGTTATTTCATTTTATTGATTGTATTTTTGGAGGAAGGGAATAGAAACTAGGACAAGGTAAGTCCCTGTGAGGGTAAACGGAGTTTTCCTTAAAAAGAGAGGGTTAAACTGCGGAGGGGAAGCAAGAGAAGGCAGGAGAACATGGCAGAGATGACAAGGTACCCCTACCTGTGACCTCCTCTGAAGGGCTTGTCATTTTTCCTCCTTCTTCTCTGGAACTAGGGAAAGAGACATATTTAGGGGTAAATTTTTTGGAATTTTTTTTCCCTTTAGGTGTAATTAATTCTCTCTAATTGCTCCCACATCCTACGGGAAAACAGTTGCCCCAAAGAGCTGCCTTGATTGCTTGTATTCTGGGGAATCTAAGACGCATGGTAATAAGGTATGGAATTTTCATATCACTGCACACAGTGAGTGTGGCACCTTTACTGTAGAGGGCAGATGGGGTCCCAGAAGACAGATCACTACAGCAGAACTGGGAAAATGAGGAGATAAAAGTGTTAAGGGGCAGTTGAGGCCTCAGGAGTGGATGGAAAATGAACTTCCTCCTTCCCAAATCCTGTGGAGAAAGAGAAGTCTGAAATGGGAGGAGGCAGCCACATAGACTACACTTGGTGGGCAAAGGCTGGCTCCCTACTCAGATGTGAAACCACCCTTCCCACAACCAGCCACAGTCCCCGTGTTTGCCTCTGCTTTCTTTCCTTGGGTGCTTTGTTTCATCACAAGCAAACTTCCAAAGTCAGAGGATTGTCAGTTGTACAATCACCTAAACAAATCAGACAACAAATCAATCCAAGTCCAATTTAACAGGTAAGTGCTTATTAAATCAGCAGATTGACACTGGTAATATGCTGTTATCTATGCTTGTGTCCACTTAAGTGAGGAAAGCACCACTTCTATACATATTAGACTAGTGTATATCAAACCAAACCTATCAACATTTGTGACATTTTCTTGATGCTTCTATATTTCTATATTGCTTTAAAGACCATGTTTTAGATATGTTTCTAAAAAGGTACAGGAAAATATATTTTTAAAATAAGCCTTTACGTAAGTTTCCAGTGGCCATTTTGAAGTCCCACAATGACATATTGTAATAATTCTGACATTCCCTTCCTAAAGTATTCTGCCTTAGTTGGTGCATAATTTGCATGCACCAAATTCTTAGTTCAAACTATAATTTAGTCAAAAGGATAATCAAATCATAGGACTTCCATATAATCATTTAAATAAGAGTTCACATATGTAAATGTGCACCACAAGGTGATTATCAATTCTTAGACTTCTTTAACTCTAACAGATTTTTGTATTTAATCAAATCCTAACAAAAAACTCAGCAGAATTCACAGATAAAAGAGTCACGAGGATATGATGTATGGATCCCAGTGTTCACTAATCTCAATCTCAGCACATTCCTTCTTGAAAAATGTAGTCTTTTTACAAATTCTTTTTCTGTTGTATATGACAAGGATCTTGAAGTCTTGTTGAGGGGTATATAGTTAAGAAGGACAAGCTAGTAATTCAAAAAGGACCTTACAATTCCTTTTCTCCATCATCCTAACTAAAAAGATCAATTCATCCATTCCCTGGAAAAATTCACTGTCTAACATACATGAGATGAATCTGAAATAGAAAATTCACTTAATCACTTATCAAGGGAAGTACTTCTTCCTGGTAGAGAAACCTATGTGATATTATAACCTTGTTTACTTAAAAAACTGCATCTACCATGGTAGGTTTGAATGGATTATTGAGATCTCCTTAGCTTCTTCCTGGGCCACGCTTAAGGCAAGAGCCCTAAGTTGTTTCTAAGTCCATGTTTTTACCCATTTGAGCTACCCTTTCTGTTCTTTGGACACATGAGTATTCACTTGAAGAAGCTGATTTTCTTAGAGAACCTCTCTGCATTAATCCCTCTTAACTTCTGACAGAGCCTTTAAGGAAGTAGTACCTCCACTCACTACAAGTAAGTTTAATCAAGTTATCACGTTAGGTAACATTAGCAAACAGGATGACTGTGACCTCCTCGTAAAGAATTATAATTTTGCAATATTATATTATTAATTATTTTTGACACTTAAGCCCATTCTAATGAATCATCAGCCAGAGGTCGTAAATTATCTGCTCTTTAGTTCACTTGCTCTTTAGTAACATAACCGCCTCAGAGATGCTACATTTTTTTAATCCTTTCAGAGTCCCAGGCAAATGAAAACCTTTGCTCCTTAGTGCTAAATCATCATTGGATCAGATATTAGGAGTTGACTCTTGAAATCACACAAAGCATGCCCAAGGTTGGTCCATAATTCACATCTGCACTGTGTATGCATGAGGGAGAGAGAGAGAGAGAGAGGCAGAGAGATCAAAATGGAGAAACATAGAGAAAAGAGATATTATTTCCTTCCTGGAGAGGCTATCGATCACTCTTCCTTCCTTTAAATCCAGTGTACCTTTAATCATATTTTGCTACACATTCTGGACTAGTAACTTCCTTCATTCTCATGTCCTGGTGAGGTATTATCAGTAGCTTTGTAGTACAGGTTCTTTGCTTTCTCAAACCTCCTAGCCCCCAGGATACTTTGCACAAGGCTGCCAAGTATTGAGCAATTGCTCATGAGTTCTCCAGGTCTTGTGGAAGGCATGGACCAGAGACCATGGTTTTTTCCATTTCCTCTATCCCCAACATCATTCAGTGCTAGTTCATAGTAAGTATTTGATAACTGCTGAGGGAGGGAAGGCAGCAGAAAGGGAGGGAGGAAAGGAAGCACAATGTATATATAATTTGTCAAACAAAGAAAAATGCTTGGGTGCTTACATTTTAAGATATGGTATAAGGAAGTTGGTAGCATGCAAATTCCAATATTTAGACAATCAGATCCAAGACTTTGCTGGTGTGTGCGTGCATGTGTGTGTGTGTGTGTGTGTGTGTGTGTGTGTGTAAGAGAGAGAGGAAGCAGCACTAATACTCATTAGGATAGTAATGACAAATGTGATGATGTGGATGATGATAATTCTTAATTGAAACTGATTTTTAACTGGAGGGACAAAAATTCAGAAGAGGGCAAAATTTGTAGTTGACTTCAGTATACTACTTGTGGTCATCTGTATGAACTGCTTGCTTTCTAAGCCAGGTCACTCCACTAACAATAATGATAATAACACATTTACTTATTCCACATCCCTTATAAATTTATTTCCCAAGATTTAATTTACAGCCCAATGCTATTTTTCTTATATACTTTCTTTCTTAGAGATTTAAGAATCATCCATCATGATTTCTCTCATAGTTTCTTAAGTATATAATATTGAATGACTATTGGACTAACAAGCTCAAGGCTAGTGATTTTAGAAATTGCATATGTACCATACATATTGAGAGATCTTTCACACCTAAACTAAAATTCCTCAGCATTCTATCTCCTCTTTGTCATGCCTCTTTGCTCTCTAAATTCTTTTTTCCCTTCATTTTAAATTTTCTATAGAAAAAGATATTGTTACGGTTAGCTCTGTCCTTTGATAAACCAGAGTTTATACGTAATGAAAACATGAGGCTATTCAAATTATAAAAGATAGAGAAGGAGAGAATTGGTTTTCAGTTCCTGTCATTGACTAATAATTTTTAGTTATCTCCCATTACTATTATACAATCCTAACTTCAATGCCAAAATTATTTTGGACACTGTTTTATTTAATATCTTCAATTAGAGCTACTTATACATGGTGATGCTTTTTATAAGTAGTAGCAACTTTTAGGGTTATAGGATCAAAATTTTATTTTTTAAAAGATTGGGATTTATTTTCATTAAAAGGCTTTTACATTAATATGTAAATAACTTGAGAAACAAGATTGTTCATTTTTAAAAATATCCAGTGAACACCAACTGTGTTTCAGCAACTTGTTATTAACTTTTAAATGTATTTTCTAAATACCAATGAATGGCTTCCAAATAGATGATCAAATCCTCTTATATGGATATAAATTCTCTGCAATACGTCTATACATGTCATACATGTAGAGAGAAAGAAAGGTGATTGTGGCTGTACTTGTTTCTGTCATAGGGTTACATGGATCAGGAACATTAATTTCCTTTTTTGTTTGTCTATTTAGCCCAAACATGTAACACAGGGCAATTAAGAGTCTATATTTAATTAGAGATCAAATTTATATTATATGTCAAATATTTTCACAAAATGACTCTATATAAACCAGATTTACTTTTAACTAACATTTATTTATTAAGTGAATCCTATGGTCTTAATTTGGCTTGGCTTTTCTGAAACTTGAGTTGAAATTTGATTGTTATGACAGTGTTAGGAAGTGAGGCCTTTAAGAGGTGATTAGATTTTTAAGAGGGATTAATGCTTTTGTCTCAGGAGTGGGTACATTCTCAAAAGAAAGAGTTGTTATAAAGTGACGCTGCCCCTCCTGTCTTGTCACATATGCCCACTTACCCTTAGGCTTTCTGCTAATGAATTGAAGGAACATGAGCCCTCATCAGTGCTGTTGGTGTTAGACTTCCCAGCCTTTGGAACCAGGAGTCAAGATAAATTTCTTTCCTTTGTAAATGACCCAGTCTCAGGTATTCTGTGCCTAAATGTAGCGCTGAATGTGTTATATATGTTACATAAAAAGTTAGAAACACTACATATAAGATATACAATATGTGTCAGCTGTTATTAATTTTTATAGTTATGTTGAGGTATAGTTATAATAACCTGTACTCATTTTTATAAAACTACAACTTGGCGAGTATTAATATATGTACACATTCCCAAGCTATCACAATAATCAAGACAATGAAGATATCAGTCAGTTCCAAAATTTACCTCTTACCTCTCTGCAATCCTTTTCTCTCACATATCTTCACACTTCGACCCACCAACAGCACCCAACCCCAATTCAGGCAACTAGTGATCTGCCTTCTGTCATTAGATTTGTTTTTGTTTTCTGCAATGTTTTCTAAATGGTATTGTATAGGATGAATTCTTGCCTGATCTCTTAGACTCAGCAATATGGAGATTCATTCAGGCAGTGCATGTAGCTAAAGTTTGTTTAATTTCATTGCTGAGTAGTATTCCAAGATATGGATATATCATAATTTGATTATCTAGTCACCTGTTTATGAATATTACAAATAAAGTTGCTATGTACATTCATGACCAAGAATTTTGGTATGTATGCTTTCATTTCTTTTGGATGATATCTAAGAGTAGAATGAATGGGTCAAACAATTGGCATAGTTTTACTTTTTAAAGAAACTGCTGAACTCTTTCACAATGTGGGTATCCCATTTTACATTCTGCCAGAAGCTTGAGGGTTCCAGTTTTTTCTCTCCTTGCTGTCAGTATCATCAATATTTTTAATTCCAGTCTTTCTAATGAAGGTATTGGTATCTTATCACAGTTTTAATTTACATTTCCCTAATAACTAATGATGTTGTATATTTTTCATGTGCTTATTTGCTGATCATGCATCTTTTTTTTTTTTTTTAAAGAGAGAGGGACAGTGAGAGAGACAGAGAAAGAGAGAAACAACTTTATTGAGTTTTTCACATGGCCTTAGTTGCTCCAACACTTAGTTGTATACGTGGTGCTGGGGTTTGAACCCGGGTCCTCGTGCCTGCCAGGCAAGCGCCGAGACCGCTGAGCCACCGCTCCAGCCCCGTCATGCATCTTTTTGATAAAGTACATACTGAAATTTTGTTTTTCCTTTCAATTGAATTATTTTCTCATTATTGCTTTTGAAAGTTTTTAAAAATTTATATTCTGGATACAAGTCTTTTATCAGATTTGTGGTGTATAACCCTCCCCACCCTATCATATAGCTTCTCTTTTCATTCTCATAACAGTGTCTTTTAAGTGAAAAAGTTCTTAATTTTGATGAAGTCTAATTTATTTGAAACCATCTTTAAAAAAATAGCATTCTATGATTTAGATTGGAATTGCATCAAAATCATACACATTTTGGTAAAATTAACATCTTAATGATAGTTTTCCAAATTACGAGCATGGTGTATCTACCCATTGTACATAGATCTTTAATTTCTCAGTGATGTGTAGTTTTTAGGATATATGTCTTGATCATCTATCTTCTGTCAGATTTATCTATAAGAAATTCATATTTTTACTTTATTGTAAATAGTATTTTTCAATTATAATTTAGAATTATTTTTGATAGTTTATACAAGGTGACTGACTTTTATGTATATAAAAGTCACATCCTGCAACTTAACCACAATTACTTTGAGTTCTAGAAGCATTTTGTTGACTACAATTTTCTACATAAAATGTCAGTTTGTGAATAAGGAGTTTTACTTATCTTTCACAATATGGGGTCCTTTTATTTCTTTTTCTTGTTTTATTGCACTGTCTGTAACTTCTAGCACAATGTCAAAAAGAGATAATGAAAGTGAACAGCATTATTTTTTTCCTAAATTTAGGGGGAAATACTTTTTAGCATTTCATCAATTGTAGGGTTCTGGTATTCTTTAAGAGATTGGGGAAGTTGTTTTTTGTTTGTTTCTTTGTTTTTTGTTTTTTTGTTTTTTTGTTTTTGCTAGTGCATTAAACCTAGGGTGCTTAACCACTAAGCCACATCTCCAGCCCTTTTATCTTTTACTTTGAGACAGGGTCTCACTAAATTGCTTCAGGCCTCACTAGTCTCTAATTTCAATCCTCCTGTGTCTGAATTCTCTGGAATTATAGGACAGCACCACCATGCCCAGTGAGAAAGTCTTTTTCTAATTTCAGTATTTGAATGACTTTTTATGAAAGAGACATTAACTTTTGTCAAAGGCTTTTTTCTGCATCAATTTAAATGATTATATGGTTTTATACTTTAGTCCATGATTATAGTGACATATATTATCTGATTTTAAAATAATAAGTCATTTTTATATTGTGAAATAAATTTCATTTGCTCATGATATGGTAGTTTTTAAAAATATATTTTAGACTTTGCTAAAATTTTCTTAAATTTTTATGTATATTCATGACAGGTACTGATCTCTGACTTTATTTTGTTACATCAGAGTGATTCTAAACTCACAAAATAGGTTACAAAATATATAACCTTTTGGGAGTTTCCAGAGCAGTTTTTTAGAATGGATATTATTCCTTTCCTTTAAGTTTTTGATAAAATTTACCATGGAAGTCGTTTGGGCCTGAAGTTTTCTTTGTAGAATTATTTTTAACTAGAAATTCAATTTTCTTAATGGACAAGTACTATTTAGGTTATCTATTTCTTCATGAGTAAGCGTCACTAGACTGTATCTTTCAGGGAATTTGTTCACTTCTAAGTTGTCAAATAGCATTGAGTTTTTCATAATAAGTGTCATTTATTATTTTTTTATCTTTAGAATATCTAATTACATATTCTCCCCTGATACTGGTACTTCGTGTTTTTATCCTTTTTTCCCCCTGATTAATATATAAAGTTTATAAAGTTTATTAAACTCAAAGAACTAGATTGTGATTTCATTGATTTTTCTCAAGTGTTTTCTGTTTCTGGTTTCAGCTCTGATTGATGATATTTCGTTTTTTTTTTTTTTTTCCTGTTTATTTTGGGTTTAACTTGCTCTTCCACTTACATAAAAATTTGTTTTGAGATTTTTGTTCTTTTTCCAAAATAAACCTTTTTCTTTGAATTCTGCTTTAGCTGCATCCCACAGAATTTATATATTATATTTTCATGTGCATTCAGTTCAAAATACTTTCTAATTTCCCTTTTGATTTCCCAACCTATGCAATAGAAAAGTGTATTACTTTAGCTTGCAATGATTTCAGAATTTTTTCACAGGTTTTTCTGTTATTGATTTTTAATTCCATTATGATCAGAGAACATTATTTGAACCATTTAATATATTCTACAGTGGAACATATTATTGTGCAATTTAAAAAGAATATATAATTTGCTGTTTTTGTGTGGAGTATTCTATAAATATTGATTAGGTCAAGCTGGTTAACAGTGTTTTTCAAGTTCTATGTCCTTGGTGATATTTTCACTTTGTTTTTCTGTCAATTTTTCTGTTTGTCTGATGCTTCTACATGGTGAGGTTGAGGTGATGTTTTGTCTTTTACAGGATATCATAGCTTGAGACATATCCATCCCTCTTTTATGATGGTAACTTTAATCATTAGGTTAAAGTGTTGCCCTATTTCCTCATTCTAGAATTACTATTTTTCATTATTCTCTCTTGCAATTAATAAGCAATGTGAGGATGAATTTTAAGGTCATGAACACATTCTATTCCTCATCTACACTTCCTCCTTGATACAGTATCCATTGAGAATTCTTAATTAAATAGCTTTGGGAAGGGGGAATAAATAGATAGGAAATACAATTGGGATAAAATGGTAAGGTAGTACAATTTAGGTAAAGGTTATATGAGTGTTCTTTGTGCTATTTTTATTTTTTGAATATTTTGCAAGTTTGAAATTTTTTCTGAATGAATATGGTCATGAAATCTGTGGCAAATGGTAAATAATTTTAAAGAGAATATATGTATATACATGTGATTCTCTTTGAAAAGAATATACGTAAATATATAAATGACTAAATAATAGTTTAAACCCAATTATAGTTTGGATATGAAATGTTTCCCTAAAAGTTCATCTATTGAAAACATGATACCCAATTCAGCAATGTTCAGAGGGTGAGGCTTTTAGTCAGTGATAAAGACTTTGACCTTATCAGTTGATTAATCCATTTGCTAGATTAATCCACTGATAGCTGAATGGACTGCTGAAAGGTAACTGTAGGTAGGTAGGGCATGGTTGGAGGAAATAGGTTTCTGGCAGTATATGTTTGGGCTCTGTCTTGCCCATGGCTCCTCTCTCTGCTTTCTGGCTGCCATGAGTTGAGCAGTTTTCCTCTGCCATGAAATCTTGCCTGACTTTAGGCCCAGAGCAATGGGGTTGGTCCACCATAGGCCAAGACCTCTAAAACTGTGAGCCAAAATAAAATTTTCATCCTTTAAGTTGTTCTTGTTAGGTATTTTGCTTACAGCAACAAAAAGCTGACTAACACAAACCCCAGATGTTGTTAACAAGGATCAAGAAGAGGAGAAAGATAAGCTTGAAGAAACAAACACATTAAAAAACATATTTGCTGAAGTAATCTGAGTCAAAAAAGTCAGTTTTGATCTTGACTTGCAGAATAGGAAACCTATTTGTTCGCCTATAAATTCAGGCAGGAAGTGAAAACCATACAAATAATTGCAAAAGATAAAAGTAAAATAAGCATACTCCTTATGCTGAAAATTAGTGTTACGGTTTGGATGAAAAGTGTCCCCGAGAAGCTCATGTGAGACAATCCAGGAAGGCTGAGGTGAAATGACTGAGTTATGAGAGTCTTGATTCAATCAGCGAGTTGATCCCTGATGGGATTAATTGGTGGCTGTAGGCTAGTAGGGTGTGGCTGGAGGACATGGGTCATTGGGGGTATGTCTTTGGGGTATATATTTTGTATGTGATGTGGAGTCTTTGCTCCCTGGAACCATGCCTTCTGCCATGATGTTCAACCTCACCTTGAGTCCCAAGGAACGGAGCTGGCCTTCTATGGACTAAGACCTCTGAAACCATGAGCCCTGAAATAAAGTTTTCCTCCTAAAATTGTTCTTGTCAGGTCATTAGTCACAGCAACGCAAAAAGCTGACTAGAACAGATAGCAAAGGAAACGACAGCAAAACATAAAAGTAAAAAAGCCTAAAACAACATAACAACCATCAGAATAAACATTATTATTACACCAAGTACTTTAAGGACATAGTATTCTTAGAAAATGTTCATAACGTAATATTAAGTAAAGTGTGTGAGACGTAAAATGTATTTAGGATGACCTTAATTATGTTAAACACACAATATATATATTCAACATACAGAAAAAAGAACATAAGTAAATTTGTCAACATAATTGTCTTTGGGTAGTGGAATTATACATTATTATCTTTTAATTACAGTTTTATGACATGATTCAACATTATCTGTAGTGTGCATGGATTGTTTTCCCACCAAAATGTGAGTTTTACTTTAAAAAATATAACCTTTCCTACCTCTCCCTATTTCTAGAGCCAAATCTGATTAAATGGTGCATGAAATGACATGAAGACCTTCTGACTAAAATTTTTCATGAAAAACGTCCCTCAGGCAGTATTGCTGAGGTGATGTGTTTTATCACTTAAGTTGTTTTACCTGGAACCATGTCCCTCACATCAATTTTAGTTTCATCTTGGGTATAGAAAAGGTCACATCAAGAAGTCACAGGAGAGGAAACAGTAATATCAGTAGGTTTTGATTAAGGTGGAGAATATTTTCCCTTTTCAGAGAACCTAAGAGAGAGGGAGCTTTTCCTTCATAACTGTGTTTAAAGTTTGAACTGTTGAATGATACAGGATCCTGCCCAGCAGTGTCTTGTGTTCTGCTTTATGGATTTTCAAAGGCAGCATAGAGCATTGATTGATGCTGGAGCCAGGGAACCTGTACTCTGGTCCTAGCCCATGAGTTAGTAAATACCTTTGTGCTTTAGTTCCCTCATCTGTGGAAAAGGTATAGTATCTACCTTATAGGGTCATTTTGAGGACTTGATGAATTAGTGTGCTCAGAATAGTACCTGACACATATTGAGTGCTAAAGGAGTTTTAATTAAATAGATAAAATTTACCACTACTAAACAATAGACTACAGTACTTCCGTATGCCTGTAGTATTTTGACTATCATAACATGAAATGCTACTTCTGTATCCTGTTTTACAAAGAATTGCTAAGCACAGCATTTCTGCATTAGATCCCTACTCCCTCTTTTCCTCCCAGTCTTCCAGCTATAGTCATTTTTGATCCTTTCTTGACCTCCATCACCTCACCAGTTCCACTCTCTGCTTTAGGAGATCATGGCTGGGGATAATCTCCACACTACCTTATTTACAAGTTGCTTCTTTGTACAGGGCCTTTAGGAGGTAATGGCTTAATCTTATCTTTGCCAGAAAGGTGTCACACAGAACACTGGTCAAAGGGATGTTAACAAGTGTGCTGAGAGAAAAGGTGTCCTGACCTCCTATAATGTCAATTAGTGTACCGGGTTTAGCAAAATTAATTTTTGCAATTTTGAAGACTGTATAATATGCTAATGTGCAGGCCCTAGTAGGGAGGACAAAGTGTGCAGCATTTCCTAAGCTTCTTTGACCAGTGGAAACTTTTCTCATCACTTAGACCAGAGCTGCCTTTACTGAAAGGCATGACATTCTTGGTGAAAATTCTCCACAGTCTTTTGGAAAGATGCCATTTGAATGATCCCATGTTTGCTTTCACAGGAGGAAGTAGTTCACCACCACCACACCAGAAGAAATCCAGTTCCTCTCAATCTGCCACATGCATTCATGCATGTACCCCTACCCATCCACAAATACTTACAGAGGGTCACCAGTACCTGGAGCTGCTCTGAATGAGCTTCCCTGACTTTGTTTCCTTAATCAAGATGACAGTCTTACCAGAAAAATTCCGTAGCTCACGGGACTGTGTGCTGAGGATTGGAAAATCAGAAATTCAGGCAGACTTTGCCCTCCTTTTTTACCCTAGAGGACCAAGCCAGCCTCTGGGTGTGGATGAGGTAAAAGAACTAAAGAGTGGCGTGAGTTATGTATGCTTGGTCCACTCTTCATAGTACACTATTTTGGCATCTTTGATAACCATCATTCAGTTTCCAGTATGAGCCAAATGATTCGTAACCCAGCAGATTATAAGGACTGATAAGAAGAATGAGGCAAATAGAAAATAGTTATATACTATGTTAAGCAGTTCATATATGCTAAATCTATTTTCACTTTACTTGGAGGACTAAGTACTTTCCATCCCTAGATAAGATCTTAGGCAAATCCCATAATAATTTTCATAATCTTAATAACAACAGAAATCCTCTAATCCCTTCTTAGGACAAGAATATTCTCATTTTAGTAACTGAAATATTCAATGCACTATAATAATGTTCCAAACTCTTTTCAGAGGCAGTGATCCTGAATTGTTCCAGCATGGGCCTGCTGTGGCCTGGAAGTCTGAATGGGGAAGGAGCGGCTGGGGTGCATATCATGTGGTTTGTTTTTTTTTTTTTTTGATGTCAGTAAAAGAAGGGAACTTTGCTTCCAGGGCAGCTCCCTTCTCTAGGCCTAAGCGGCCTCAGACCTAAGTAGCCACAGCCTCTTCTGCAGTCTTTATGTGCTTTTGCTCCAGGAGACGCCAATCCCTCCATGACCTCTTTCACATTTACCTGAGAAGCAACGTTACCTGCCCTCTGCTGCAGTAGGGATATACAATCTACAACCTTTTCTAAATAAAATCTCTTTGAAAACCATACTTTCTTTCCACCTATCTGTATGCTCTTCCATGCTCAAGATATGTATTGGGCTAAGATTTGCAGTCCCTGGGGACCTCGTTGCCAGTGCTGAAACTATGGCCTATTGAAAGCTGCAATAAAATGGAAAGATACTTTGAGAATTCTGAGAACACGGAGGCAGAAAATGTTACCTTAACATCCTTGTACACAACCTGTACCTGATTTTAACAGAGAGAGGTTCTCTAGTTATTCACTATGGAGGCAAGCATTTCTGTCCTTTTAAAAAGTGCTCTATCCCCAACTTCCAGGAAAATGCCTGAAACGTAATAGGGGCTCAACAAAATTATGTTAACTGCAGGTAGCATTTTGCAGGTAAGAAAATTAAGGCTTGTAAAAGCTAAGTAATTCATGCATGGTTATTTGGCCAATAAAGCATGGAGCCCGGGGCTAGCGCAGTGGCTCAGCCGTTGGAGTGCTTGCCTGGCATGCATAAGGATCTGGGTTTAAACTCCAGCACCACATATAAAACTATGTGTCAGAGAAACAAAGACCAGAAGAAAAAAAATTAAACATTTAAAAAATTGATTCTCTTTCTCCCTCTCTCTTAAAAAAAAAAGCATGAAGCCAGGATTTGTATAATCAGTGACAAAGCAACTAATGTAATCAGATGTTTGATTTAAGATTTTTTACATGTTTCTGTGATGATATAAAATTATTTGCACAGAGACTTTAAATTCATCTTATTTTCATAGAAATCTTCCAGAATTTAGTTACCTTGCATTTCAGATATTCATGCTAGCTCATCAACGTGTTTGGCCTCAGGCAACAAACTGCCATCTGGTGTTTGATATATGAATTGCAAGTTCAATGCCTGTGTCACAGGTCTTCAAATGCTCTCCTCTGGTAATGGTTTTCTAACCTTTGGGTTCACTAACTCACTCTTCGTAAGAACCCTACAGATTAGGTACTATGCGTAAACCCAATTTACATACAGATTTGCATCGTAGCAGGACCAGGACTTGATCCCAGAACATCTATCTTCAAACCTATGAGCTATTACATTTTACTGTTTCTCTACGGTAAGAGAATTCAAGACGTTCAGGTTCAGAAATCCACTTCTGAATAAGCCACAGAAATGTTTCTTAGGTTATAATGGAATGTAAGAGAATAGATTCAACTGAAACATGAATCACGTACAAGAAGAGGAAAGAATTATTCATATTTATTTTCCTTTGTCCTGAACGCTTACTAATGCTTGAGTTCTAGTATGCAGTTTCAGGGAAAGTAAACTTTAAAAGCACAGAATCAAATATTTAATTACTGTACTATCTAAGTTTTCTAGGACTGTCTTAACAGAATACCAGACCAGGTGAATTAAATGACAAATTTACTTTTGCACAGCTCTCAGGTAGGAGCCCAACATGAAGGAGCTGGCAAGGCTGGCATCTTCCTTCTTTCCCTCCCTCCCTCCCTTCCTTCCTTCCTTTTCTCTCTCTCTCACCAGGAATTGAACTCAGGGGTGCTTAACTACTCGCTGAGTCACATCCCCAGTCCTTTCTTTTATTTTGAGACAGGGTCTCCCTAAGTTGCTTAGGGCCTCAGTAAGTTGCTGAGGCTGACTTTGAACTTGCCATCCCCTTGCCTCAGCCTCCTTAGCCTCTGGGATTACAGGTGTGGACCACTGTGCCCTTGGCGCTAGCTTCTTCTGAGGCCTCTCTCCTCACCTTGCAGATGGCCTCCTATTGCCATTCCCTCTAATTAGGAAATCAGTCCTATGGATGAGGGCCCACCCCCACACACCATTTTACTCTCTCTCTTTAAGGGTCCTATCACTAAATACAGTCACATTCTGGGGTACTGAGGATTAGGACACTACATATATATATTTTGAGGGATGGAGTTTAGTCAATAACAATTATATTTCAAAAATTCTAAGGGATTATCCTAACTCATTCTATTTAATAATGTTAAATGTCTTAGGACCTCTTTTTTTTTTTTAACTCTTTGTTACAGTTTCAGATTTTAATGTTTTTGTCCTTCCAAAAGTGATGTGTTGGAAACAACCCCAGAGGAACAGTGCTGGTAAGTGGGTCTTAGGGTCATTGGGGCTCTCCTTCCATGAATGGATTAATAACACCATAAAGAAGGCTAATTGAGGACACTGTGTTCTTCCGCTGTGGAGGACTCAGTATGCACAGCTCCAAAATTGGAAGAGTGACAGGGCCCTAACCTGATGCCACACCAGTCTTGGACTTCCCAGCCTCCAGAATTGTGACTTTCTGTTTTTATAAATCACCCAATTTTAGGTATTCTGTTATAGAATCACGAATTGGTTAAGACGCTGTCCTACCACTCGTTTTCTGTGATTTTACAGGACTTTTAATCTATTAGCCATCTAACTGATGCTAGAAGGGAGGTGAAACTCCAAATCATTTTATTATTTACTTACACAATTTTCTTCCTCATTTCTTAGTATTTTATTGTTAATCCAGGTGAGAAAAACAATAGTCTGGTATTTCATCAACCTTAACGAAGTTTAATCATCTTTAGTTCAACAAGCAATATGTAAAAATGCATATGTGATGTTATTGTAAAATGAGCCACTTGGAAACATTTCATTATAGTTAATAACTTCAAGTTATTTCTTCTAAAGTTAATTCTTCATTACCTGAATAGTTTAAAAGAGAATAACTCTCCTTTACTGTATCAGGAAACATGAGTACAACAGATCATTAATCTAATGTCAACACATTTTAGAAAAAGGAGAAAGGCATGAGACCAGCTTTAATGCTATATTCATTATCCTCATAGTGGTTCATATCTGTAAAATTAAAATATCCTGCAATTTACTGGGCACTTTCACAGAGCTGTTTTTCTCTTTTTAATCCTCATAATGTGGTTTGAAGTTAGCATTCTTATTCTCATTTTATAGCTGAGGAAATTGACTCTCAGAAAGGTGTTTGTGACATGTCCAGGGACAATGCTAATAAGTCGCAGAGCCCAGTCTGGAATGGCTGTCTGAGTTCAATCCAGAATCCTTCAAAAACCATTTTAAAGGCTTTCCTTATGTCTATGCTGATCTCAATTTCTAAATTATCTTTCTTCCTCAAGAGATGCCTTTGTGAGAAAAGATTTTCATAGTCAAATAAGTTTGGAGGGAATTCCATCAATTAAATCCTCCATAGGAAGAATCATACATTTATTAGTTTTAAAGAGTGTGAGAACTCCTCCATTAATGAAGCATCTGTTTAATCTAGTCCAACACCCAGATTTAATTCATTAGTGAACTTTTTGTGCCTATCAATTGCTGCAAACCCCCAGAGGACCATTCAAAACGATTTAGGTGCTACCTGAAACCTAAAATTGTTTAGGTTATGTATAATTGATCCTGAACATATGAATATCATTGCTTTAAAATGTGTGAGTACAAATGTGTAGAAATGCTAAGTGTGGATGATTAATACCAATAGTAACTATTATTAAGACAAGTTGAAGTAGACTACGCAATATTTTTAAAATATCATTTTGTGTTAGGGCACACATGGCTGTGCATTCAATAGAAATAGCCCCTAAATATGTAGTAAGAACTTGGGTAACACTATTATTTTCTATTAATGAATAGAAGTGGATTAGGAGAAAAATTCCTGCTGTTATTATTGTGCTTGACTGCAGAATAATAAAAAAAAATCCTGAGAATTTAAAGGTGTAGGAATAAAATTTGGTTTTGAGGTTTAAAGCTAATAGGTTCAGCTCTATTGCTGGGGCAAAACCTGAGATGGTTACTACATTGCTTGACATATAGTTAGTTATATGTGCGATATTCATAGGAGTAATGTTGGAGATTGCTACCTCTATATGGGAAGATCATATTTCAGTTAAGAAGTTAACAAAAATTAAATCCAGAAAGTGGTGTTGAAAGAAGAAATAGAAGCATATGGTTTTGTTTCTCAGTTCTAAGTCAAAAGGACTTGGTACGCTATAAGTGCCATCAAAGTAAGAACCATCTCTTATCTTTTATCTGAGACATGTACTGCACTTCACTATCAAAAATATGTGTTTGGTGAAACTTCATTTCCCAGTTTAATGATCCAAGAATAATTGTTTACAAGAATATTGAACAAATTAAGTGAACTTTTCTACTTGGCAAGCAGGATAGCCCCGTGGTATTCTCCAGAAAGATCATTTGAAAAATTTGCTTTATGATTAAAGGACTTCTCAATATAATTGCTCAATGACTTCATCAATGTCCCATGTAGAATTTTTTTAAAGGGACATATTCAAGCCAATAATAAACCAGAGGGTTTTCAATATATTTGAAAACAAGTTATCTTTGCAACTGGAGAGAGGAATAATTATTTTGTGGTGATTTTTATGACAAATCAATTCTCTTTTCTCCCTCTTTTCTATTAATTTGAATTCATCTACTTTTGTCAATTGAAGTTCTTTATCTCTGAACTACACAGTAAAGGAATTTCGGGTCATCTTCAGTTGAAGGAAAGCTGACACCTTTGGACAACCTCAAATACAATCCATCACACAGTTGCTTATTAATTTGGCAGATTTGACTTCTCTCCTCCCTACAAGACATATTTTATGCAAGAGAGAAAAAAGGTAGAACCTCTATTAAATCACATTTTGGTCAGGTCTTTTATTAATTTTTGCAGTGCTGGGGATTGAACACATGCTAGGCAAAAACTCTACCGCTGAGCTACATATAAGGCCCTTGCTTGAATATTTTAGATGAGTATTCCATGTTCGGAACAAGATTGTATTCTTAGCTCTATGAATCTTCCATGAATAACTGCTTTAAAAAGTCAGAAATAATTCTGAACAATTCATTGTCCTTCTACACATTTAGTATTTTGTTTTTTGGGTTTTTTTTTCTTTCTTTCTTGGTACTGTTATGCCTGATCCATGAGACCCCCAAACAAACCACCACAGAGCCCGGTGTCCGCTGCAATCACATAGGAGCTTATTGAGTACAAGCTCGAGCTCGGTCCACGGTCCAGCACTCCAATGCAGCGGGTGGAGGAGAGCGGCCCCAAGACTCTCTCTGTGTTAGTGCTCTGCACAAGATGGAGTTTGTCTGGTCCCCACATTAACCCCATCCTCACAGTACTAGGTGCTTAACCACTGTGCCACATCACCAAACCTTTTTATTTTTTTTAAGACAGGGTCTCCCTAAGTTGCTTAGGGCCTAAAGTTGATGAGGTTGGCTTTGAACTTGAGCTCCTCCTGCCTTAGCCTCCTGACCATGTGCCACTACACCCAGCTCCCTCTACACATTTAGTTCTTTTTTTTTTTTTAAGAGAGAGAGTGCGAGAAAGAGAATGACATTTAATTCTTGATCATTCACACACACACAGTTTGTTAATTTTACTTAAATGCCTGTCATTGCTAAGAAAATTTGAAAACCCTTACAACTTGCAAACTACTACATTATAGTGAACTTGGATTTAATATTGCAACTTTCTCCCTTTACACTCATTCCTAAAGCCTTGGAATTTCCTCTTGCTCTACAGTATGTGCCTTTGTAGTTCAGAAAGACACCTAGGTCATTGCAAACTGTCACCCTTGAGTTGCTTTAATAGTAGAAATTTTTACTAAAGGTAAAGTTGTATCTTTGGAGCAAACAAATCCTGACAACAGTTAAGGCTGAAATTTCATAAACAAACTTTCACTTTCTTCTTTGAATTGGTCAAGATGATATCTTTTCACCTGTTCTGTGTTACTGAAGAATGCATTTTTGTCTTGGTAGTGCACTTTGCAATTCACTAAGTACTCTTTCACATATTATCTTTTTGCATGTGAGAAAAGGTGAGGAGGAGGGACACAATACTGGCAAAGCAGGAAAAGTGGGTGTCATTCCAAGTTTTTCCAATGAGGCAACTGACTTAGAGATTGTGAGTGAATTGCCTGGGTCATGGACAGGATATGGACAGGGAGTTGGACCTTCTAGATTCTCATTCGGTCCTATTCCCATAACTATACTATAGTCAAAGGTGAGATGCAGGCTTCATAAATTTAAAAACAAAGCAACAAAAGAGCTTCATTATTTCAACTCCTAGAATCCAGTCTAGCCGTTAGAATTTCTAATTTGGAAAATACAGTTTTTGTTTGTTTGTTCTTTTGTGGTGCTGGCCTCAAACATGTGATCCTCCTGCCTATGCCACCAGAGTAGCTGGGGTTACATGCATGTGCCCCGCTGCCTGGCTTGGAAAACACATTTTCAATATTTGCCTCCTGGATAGGAATGTGTAGGGCTAGGCATACCTCAGCTCTCTTTCGAGCTTTGTCACTGACCTACTGTGCTTCCTCTGGCAAACTCTCTGGGTGCCAAATTCCGTATCTGTCAAGTAAGAACAATACCACATGCTTTTGCTAACTTCCCAGGGCTCTTTGTAGAACTTAGCAAAAGAATTTGTGATGAAGCTGAAAAGAGTGTGTCTCCACACGTAGTTGAGCTACTTGACTTGACCTTTGGCGGCTGTTTTAACATGTGAACAGCAAAAAGGCTTAGCATTTTTAATTATGTGTTTTGTTTCAGGTAAAATGTAGGAAGTTCTGAAAATGTCATTGAATAATTTTATGTTCCTTTCTGATATACTAATGACTACCCCACCCACTCCATGATTTCACTTGTCTTTCTCATAAAGATGAGATGTACACTCAAAGAACTTGAGAATGGCTCATCTTCAGTTTTAGGAAAGAGGCAGGAATCAAAGTTGTGCAGGTTTCAACCCAAACGGATCTGTCAGACTGAAAACAGAAACATATTCTGTGCCGTTTTGGAAATCAGCGTTTTAGTGATACAAGTAGAACAATGAGTCAAGAAAACCATCTTCCCATTATTAAATAGCTGGTTAAGATTTCAGAAAGTTATAATAATTTGTATGTGGATTACAAAAGGCTGCTGGTGAGATAATTAATTTTTATTATAATACCAATTGCTAAGCTCTAATTAGATACAAAAAGCCCTGTTCAACCTTCAGATGCCTAACCTGATGTTAACCACAATTGGCCAAATATTCTTAAATATTACAATTACAGAAAATAAAAAAATGCAGCTATTCCTTACGACAAAAAAACTGTATTATGTTAGTTTGATTCCCTTTACTATTATAATCTGTAGCCTAAATTCCGGCTGATCTCCTCCCACCTTGAAATTGTGTCTAAGGACACCGGGGGTTGAGGTATCCTTGTATCTCTTGGATGGGACTTCCAACTTGGTTTTAGCTATTGAATACTTTTTGCATTTCTGAAATGTTTTTCGTTTTTTACTTTTTGAGCTGCTATAAATATTTCCAAAATAAATAGCTTATCCAGAATTTCTAGGTGTAGTTACAGAGTTAATTACTGGTCATTCTGCCATGGATTTTATAATTGGTTTTGGGTATTTGGATCCTGACTAGCTGGTAAATCCTTGACAAATGGAAACAAGAGTTTGCATGTATTTTGTTTGTTTTTTGTTCTGTTTAGTATTTTTTTTTAAAGAGAGAGAAGGACAGTGAGAGAGAGAGAGAAACTTAGCTTCACTTAGTTTTTAATCTGGTTTTCATTGCTCTAACACCCAGCTGTGTATGTGGTGTTGGGGTTGAACCTGAGTGGTCATGTGTGCCAGGCAAGCTCTACAACTGTTGAGTCACTGCTCCAGCCCAAGAATTCGAATGTTTGTATCATCCTGGCTCAGCACAGTAATTGGTTTATAATCACCATTCAGTGCACATTTAATGAAAGAAGGCTTGTTCTCAGGTGACTATAAGAAAAAAGCATCTGATTAGTAAGGGGGTTAAAGCCAGATTAGAAGAGTGTACCTCCAACAGCAGTTGCATTTTAAAAGAGCCTAACTTTTTGTGCCTTAGGAAGTTCATTGATTTTTATCAACTATTTACTTTTAGGTAGGATCCACCAATGTTGACATTTCATATCCTAGATCTAGCAAGTAGGTGTAATTTTTTTAAAACAGGTGTCTCTAAAATTCCCACATCATATTTGGCAACAAAATTTTCTGCTTGTATAGCAGCCTCCTATCCTAACCCAGTAACATAAGATCATCTGATCTCCATGGTCACTTTAGATTTCCACGGACACATGCACACACAAAAATATAATGTCAGTTGTTTTGTAACCAAGTGTTAAGATAAATATCAGGTTTATTTTTTTCTCATACAGCAAGGTCCATATTTATCTATGGTTGTGGCATGTGTCAGAATATAGAGGACAGGAAGTAACATTTAGCAAATGTCCTTAGAATCATGGTATCATAGACTTTTAGAGATAGGTTGGAACCCAGATGCTCATTTTTCAGATTAATTTGATATTAGTTTGACAAGAGTAACAATGCATATGCAGTTGGAATATAGAACACATTCTATATACAAAGATTTCCCCTTATAGCCATCTGCTTCTATACTCTATAGGAATACATTACCTCTCAATGTGGATATTGGCAGTGTATAATTTTTTTTTTGCAGAGGAACATTTCTATAACTATATTTTATGTAAGCTAATATGAATAATAGTTTGCATTTGCAATATCAACAAATATCCAGAACTAAATGTATTCTGGGTAATGATGAGAAAGTATTAGGTAAATAAATTGTATCATGCTGATAATTTTCAAGGTTATTGTTATAAATATAACTGTATTATAATGGCATTAACTGTATTAACCAAATAAATTCCTCGAAAGAGGGAGTGATAGTGGGAATCAGTACCATGGATTTTTAGTTATGCTCTCTACCTAAGATCATTAAATCACTTGCTGAGGGTTGGGGTGCAGCTCAGTTGTAGAGTGCTTGCCTAGCATGTGCAAGGCCTGGGCTCAATCCCTAGTACCGCAAGAAGAAAAAAAAAATCATTTGGCGACTATGATGATGAAGGAAGACAGAGATAAAAAAGAATGGAAAAAGTTCTACAATGCTAAGGAAGATATGAAGGAAAAGTAATTTATACAGGCAAAATCCTTAGCTGATAGATAAGGAACCTGGGACCACCAAAATCTGGGGCATTGGAGGGTCTCCCAGACATACAGTGGTAGAGCTGAGACTGAAAACAAGGTCTCCTTTTTTTCAGTTCTTTATCTGTTCATTGGAGCAAACCACTGAGCTCTTTCCTGAAGTAGCTGTGAGAAAATTCAGAGTATATCATCATAGGTGCAGCTTTACACTCATATATTTCATTGCCAAAAACTGAACTAAAGTGCCTTTTCAGTGTTTTCTTGCCCGGCCTACGTAACAAGCAACGGTAGGATTTCAGTCACATGAATTCAAGCCAGACATTCACCATTTCTTATAAGACTTCTGAAATAACTCCATGCTTTCCCTGAGTTTTGAATTTCTCAGTTTTTATTTTTCAAAAGTAATTTCATTTCTCCCGGGTGAAACTGACTGTTTTTTCATACACCAGTACTGTTGTGTGGCTCATTCTCTTTTTGTGACTTTTACATTTATACTACTGAGAGGAAGGTAGGGTAATAGAACTTTCAAAAAGGTTTTTGGATGACCAAGGAAGAATCAGTCATACAGAATTTTGGTAACGATAACACTTGAATTTCATTGTCATGAATGTTGGGCATGGGCATTATAGAAAAAAAAAAGTATTTTTGTGTAGAGTGAAAGATAACCTTTAATTATTTGGTTTCCAATTTCTTAGCTCACACCAGCAATGACACTTTTTCTAACTCAGCCTTTCTATACTTTCTCTTCTCTCATTTTTCTTTTCATCTAACCATCCACCCACCCACCCGCTTTAGCACTGAGCTTTAACTAGCTTAAGAAAAAATTATGGTTTTTAAAAGCAGCAAAACACTTTCAGGAGGAATATCTGGCTTTTTTTTTTTTTAAATCATTGTTCCATATATCAAGTACTCCTGGAGCACCATACATAAAATGACAAAGAAATAGCCTGATTTCTTCATCGAGTTATATCTTTATAAGTGCTTTCAAATGGTTTTTTAAACTGTACATCCATTATCCCACAGGATTGCACAGTGGTGTCATTCACATTACACACAATATGAAATGGATTGGTGGAAGCACATGTCTGATTTTATTAAATGGTGTTTTTTTTTTTAAACCCTGAATTGAGAAGGACTAGATTATTTTATTTAAATTATTTTTTATTTTATTTTGTTTTCTAAAGAGGATGATGCTAGAATAACCTTGACTTTTTTGGAGGGTGGGGGTATCTGCCAGATTGTTACTAGGCAGGCGGTTCCCTTGGCAACACAGTATCCATAAAAGGGTATTGGGAGCTATCTAGAACATCCTTGACTGTAAAAATGCTGAAATGCCACTGAAAATAGAGGCCTAGCTGACATTTGGACATACAACTCTATTACCATAAAAGAATACAATAATGCCTCAGTATGTGGAAGCTAGAGGGAAAAAATGAAAAAAAAAAGGTGGAGTGAATCTCTTTAAAATAGAAGAGACGCTAGGAGGGTAAAGGAAAGGGACTAAGTGGGGGAGGAGGAAGGAAGGGAAAGGGTAGGTACTGGGGAACAATACTGACCAAGTTATATTGTTATATTGTGTGCAATTATGGATATGTACCAAGGAATCCCACTATTCTGTATAATTATAATGCATCATAAATGTGAAAAAAAAATGCCTTGGATATGTTCTTCACTTTAAGTTTCCAGATTCTGACAACAGCATGCTGTAGGCAGGACTACCATTAATTTCATTTAAAGAACACAACTGTGATGAGCAGTCTAGTAGGACCTAGGCGTCTCATTTTCTTCTTCCTCCTCCTCCTCTTCCTTTTTCTCATCAAAGGGCAGTAATAAAGAAAGAAGTGATACTCGGTTTGGAAATGGAGAAATTATTTCTCAAAAATAATTAAAAATATCTCCAAATATAAAACAGAAACTATCTTCATCAAAAAAAGAAAATATTTTGACCTTAATCATGATATATGCGATAGAGCTGGCAAATGCAGTAAACATCAAACAGGAAGATACCCAAAGAAGATGGTTATGTCTCCAAATTTCAAAGCAATTAGAACAAATCGATGGCATAGGGAAAAATCAGTTCTTTATGAAACAATGGAAATGGAATGAGTGCCAACTTCCTGGACACTATTTGATATCACAGTGTAGCAGGAGAGGCAAAGCCAAAGGAGGAAACACAGTAACGCACCACTTAAGGATGAAGATGTATTCTGAAAAATGAATTAAGTGATTTCACCATTGTGCACACACAGGTATAGTTACACAAACCTAGTGGTATACCTGATCACTTCACATGGCCTTCTGATGCAAATGAGAAACAATAAACACAAGATGAGGCTGCCGATGATGTTAACATGGCATACTGCTTATAGTAAACTTTTTTTTTAAAAAATGAGTACACTCTAAAATATAATAAAAATATATTAAATACATAACTAGTAAGTCATTTTATCATTATCCAGTATTATGTACTCTGCATAATTGTATATGCTGCAGATGACTGACCACTCAGTAGATTTGCTTGTACCAGCACCATCACAAACATGCCTTGGTGCTGTCAGTAGGCAGTAGGAATTCTTCAGGTTCATTATAATCTTATGGAACCACCATCATAAATTTGCAGGGTGTTGACCAAATAACCATTATGTGGTGCATGCCTATATAGACATGCCACATTTATCAGAAGTAGTCTGTGGATGAGGCAGAGAGAAAGAAAAACCTCCAAAGATGAGTAATTGAAATTGCTATTCTTTGTTCTTTGGGGAGAGCGTAAAAGGCTAAAATAGCTCTCAGATTACAATCCTGTCATAAGAAGCTTCACTATAATCCAGGGAGGACTGTGTTAGCTCCAAATGCTGCCCTACCCCACATGAAATCACATTAAACAGAGGAGCTGGAAGAAAACTTAACCTCATTTAAACATAAGTAATAATCGAGAATGAACTTACACAGTGTTCATACAAAAACATTCTCTCAAAAGGAGAAAAGGAACAAAAAAATAATAGCAGATAAAAACCATTCCACTGAAAAGATGAATCCAATGAGTATGTGAAAAATGTGACCAAATATATTGTCATACATGACCTAAAAGAACTTAAGGAAATGAAGAATTCATAGATATAGGTGATCAGAAACACCATGGCAAAAACAACAAAAGGAATGCAACATAAGTTTACAGAGCTCAAAAAAATAAATGGAAAGGAAAAAATAATGCCACTCCAGAAATTCAGCCACATTGTAAGAAATACAGAGCAGGTAAACTTAAAAAAAAAAATAAAGATCACAAAGAAAAAAATCAAAGAAGAGATAAGGTGGAATGATTTTGCCACCTTGATAACTAGGGACTGAAATACAGCATTTTAAAGTATAAACTATGGCTGGGAGTGAAGCTCAATGATAAAGTGCTCACCAGCACACACAAGGCCTTGGGTTTGACCTGCAGCACTGCAAAACAAAACACAATAACAAAAACAAATGTAATAAAGGTATAAAAATACATGCAGTATAAAGGCAAACAGAAGAGGAAGCAAGGGAATTATACAATAAACTGACTGCAGTAGAGGAAAAGTAGAAGGTATACCAATTGGACATTGCATATAGCAGAAAGTCAATAGATAATATCTAAATTAAATACACAACACAGTGTTAGTTAAGAAGAAAGCTACTAGCAGAACAAGCAAACTATAGCACACATGGATAATATAATTAGTGTATGGTGCCCATTACTGGTTTACTTATCCAGTATCTTTCTATCAGAACACTGATTTTGGTTAAATATCACTTATCACAGGATCATGTACTTTAGGGCATGGTTTCTTAACTAAGCACAATTCTGCCTTCTAGGGGACATTTGGAAATGTGTAGAGGCATTTTTGATTGACACAAGTTGGGGGGATGAAATTGGCATTTAGGGTAAAGGCTAGGGGGAGGAGACAACTCCTGTTCAAAATACTAGGTGTGATCTTTTGGGACCAACCTTAGGTAATTACAAAGGTTTTGCCTGTTAAGTCTTTCATGAGGGAAAGCTAACTGCCCAACATGAGATTTAGAGGATAGCAAGCACCTGCCAGCTTTTGGGTCAAAGACCCAGGATTCCCTGAGCTGGTCATGCTTGATTTAGGACATACCTCTCACCTCCCTGTATCCCTAGCCCATGCACCATCTTTCTGAGGCCTTCTAATCAGGAATCCTTTACAGAGATCCTCTTCTACATGTGACTCAATTCTTTTCCACTGCCCCCACCTCTGCCTCTGCCCCACAATGCCATAAAACAGTAGGAATCTTTGTCCCTTGCTCCTTAGCAATGAATTGATTGTCTGCACTGAATGTCACCTGATTGACCTGTGCCCCATGACAGTCTACTAGGTGGGGGAGAATATGACAGTAAGAGCTGACAATACATTCCTTTTTGGTCTCTTGCTAGTTTTATCACAGTAAGTGAATAAAACTTGACTGTTACTCTCATTTTGGCTCACTGTCTAAAGTGACCCCCGCAACTCCTCAGTCTGCCAGAAATGCTGGTAAATATCTTGCAATGCACAGAACAGCCTCCCATGATGAATTATCTGGTTCAAAACATCAACGGAGTTGAGTTTTGTTAAGGAACTGATCCAATCACCAACTCTAGGGTCAGTAAGTTCATGGAATTATCCCTGAATTTTCTTCATCCAGGGGTGGATAGGTAACCAAGGTATTCCAATCATACTGAAATGAATGACTTAATCGTCTATGGTTGTTCGCGATGATCATGAGCAAGGAAATATGTAACCCTGGACTGGCACTGACAATCATCCTGTGAACATGAGGAGAAGCAACTCTGGACTAAAGTTTACTCTGTGTCTGAGGAAAAAGGGGAATAACTTAAGCTCTTGAGGACATTATGGCTGGGTAATCATTCTTTGTACAGTTTAAGCCAGTTTTAGTTAAGTTTTCTTACTTGTAATGAAACATGTAGTTAAAGATAAAAAATTTAAAGGCACTGAAAATAGAAAGCATACCCCAAAGCTAAGATACATTGCATATATGAATACAGACTAATTGATTAAACAGAAGGGCACTTAATATAAATTACAAAGGAAAACTCCACTTTATGCTATATTAAAATACTTAAAATGTGACTAAAATAATAAAAAAAGATGAGTATCAGGGAAATGCAAGACAAAATAAAACATAGGTTACAATCTTAATATATGATCATTTAAATTACAAGACACAAAACATCCAGAAGGACATTTTTGTAATCACAAAAGTAAAGGTTACAATGCAAATCTAACAGTGTTGAATTAATAAGCACCAGAAAACACAGCCACATGTCATACAGAAACAAAGTAAAATAAAAACCACAATTAAAAGGAGAAAATGACTGAAATACCTAAGTGGAGATTTTAATTTACCTAACTCATGCCATGATGAAGTAACTGGACCAATGGAGAAGCAGTTTATGAAAATTTTAAAAATATGCTTACTATATAGTTATATAGTATAAAATAATTAATATATTTTATATATTGTTCTAATCTCTGAAAATAGAAACTACATCTTCCACAAAAATTGACCCATATAAAGAACGCTTCACATGGTAACATTTTGGTGCCCATGAATAAAAAAGGAAAACTGTTCTTACTTGGACTCCCAAGTGACTCCTTCAGGACTATAAAACTTGTTTCCACAGGCAAGAATCATAGCTCTTGGTACAAGGAAAGATAATTAGAATCCAGAACCACTGTACCTCTCTAACAGAAGGTGATCTCAACCCCTACTAAATAAGAAAAATATAGGCAGTTTATACTGTTCAGATAATAATGCAAGATTAAAATGATGTAATGTTAACAGACACCATATGCATAACAGACTCTGATAAGCACACAAGGACCAACTGTGAACCATTTATTAAATTATGAACACAAAACAAAAAAAGTAAAATCTTAGTTCAAATTGCAATGAAACTAGATAATAGTAGGCACGAAGGTAGCAGTCAATAGAACCTGGAGACAAATCTGGATGACCCTAATCAAAACAGAGACCCTCTCCTTGGTTGATGAGTTTTAATTGGATATTACCTGAAGAACCTAACTTCTCCCAAATAATTGCCATCTATTGCCCTTATGTTTGATGTATATACTGAATGTACTTGCCCCATGTTCTTTCATTTACTGCTTCCCTTCTGCTGTATTTCTTCATCAGAAGAAACATGAGATGTTTAGCTCACTTTTCTTTTTAACACAGGATTGCTTAATATCCCCTCTAATTTTCAAGTACTATATATTTTAGAACTCATTAAAAACAGGGAAGCAGAATCTGCCAGCACTAGACACTAAGGGCAAAGTTAGGTTTGAGATGAGAGGGAAGGCTTTTAAGCATGAAGGACCTGAATAATAAATTATGAGGAATAACATCTCAGGGTGACTGGAGGATTGAGCTGCAAGAAGAAATATCTTTTCAATATTTTAAACCCCCAAACCCACATTTTCTGGGGATAGAGTCAAGTGAGAAACAGATGTTTCTGTTAAACTTCCACCACATAATAGTAACTATAATTTATTGCTCTGATATAGTAGACTTTTTATTTTGAAAATGATTCTAAGATCCTTGCAAATAGACTATCCAGTCTACAAAGCATTACTCCTGAGTTTGATGACTTTGGCAAATTCACAGTTCTTGAATAGCAATGGAAAAAAGTGAGTTACAGTATACTTTCTTATTTGGAAAGCAATATATTGCTATGTGTATGGTCGATAATAACTTTTTAATATCTAAGTGTTATTTAATATTTAAAAAGTTTTCCTCAACAACCCAGATGTCCCTCACTGGACGAATGGATTCAAAAACTATGATACATATATACCATGGAGTTTTACTCAGCATTTAGAAACAATGATATTGCAGCGTTTGAAGGTAAATGGATGGCTACAGAAGAAATTATGCTGAGTGAAATAAGCATAACCCAGAGAACCAAGGGTCGAATGTCTTCACTCATCTGTGGATGCTGGAGCTAGACCCCAGCCATTGAGAAAGGAGGGGCAATTCTCATGTTTTAAATCCAGAAAAGGTGTAAGGACATACAACCTAAGGCATTTGTAGAGATGTATTGGGAAGGAGGGAGGGGGAGGGATAAGGGTGGATCGTTGGGGGGGGCTCTAGGGGTGTAAATCTAATATTCAGATTATATATATATATATATTATATTTTTTTTGTTAGAAGCATGTTTGATTGTTCAACAAATAAATTTCTTAATAAAGTTTTCCTCATTTTTCCTACTTTGAAAGCCAAAAAAGAAAGAGATAAAGCACAAATTTTTTAAAAAAATTACCAATTAAGTCACTCTGTGATTCTGTTAAGAAAATATTTTAATTCAATTCCACTTAAAAAAATCAATGTAGTTTCCTTATCCCCATAATGAGCACATTACCACATTTTCACATACAGAAAACTTAGGTACATTCAACTGTTTACAAGACAATTCTCCATATAATATGCTTACATTCACGTGAAGGATATGAACTTATTAACATATATAGATTTTTGACTTTTGCATTTGGTACTTTTCAAAACAATTAATATGCTTATTTTCTAGGATTCAGTTCATATATGATGATTCAAGGTTAGAAGAATCTCTTATGAAAATTACTCTTATTATAATTACTGTATTCATACAATGAAGACTTAAGAATTCTTCTAAACATAGTTTAAAGCTAAAGCTTTAGCAATTTCAGTTATATAACTTGCCATACAGGGTATTCTTATAAGGTTGTATTGCCTGGTTTATAGTTTAAGTTACTTAAAATGGTTCACAATTATTTGTGCAGCAGGGGATAAAAGCACCAAGGATATAATTTTTTTCTCATATCATAGATAAAATTATCTCATTTTATCTCATTTTCTTTTTAAAATCTAATCATTTGTAAAGAACATTTATTTCAAATGCACAATCTTTAAGCTTTCTCAGTGATATCAACTGGGACAGTGGACATGAGAAAGGAAATGGTAAAAACAGATGCTATACAAAATACCTACTAACTTGACAGAATTCAGTGAAACACTGACAATTTGCTGTTGAGCTGAGTTCTTTAGATCTAAAAATAACCTGAAAATAAGTATAACACATATAAACTTGTCAACTGTAGCTCTTAAAAAGAAACTGTAAAAACATTTTTTTCTTGATGAACTAAGTACCTTTTATGGAAGGATATATATATATAAAATATTCTCTACAAATTAATATAAAAACTTAAATGTAGTTCTCCCAACAGTATATGCAACATTTTAAATAATACACAATAAAAAAATTTAAAGCACAGATTCAAAAAATAACCCATGTGCTAATACTCCAGTTGTTAAATATTGTACTATATATGTCACTAACAATCAAGAAAAATTTTCTAATGTAAATGATCAGTGAGATCTCTTTGGAAACACAGTCCTCTTCAAAAAAATCCCCAATATGTAATCTTGCCTGTCAAATTTCAATCCAAGATCAAGTATGTTTGTTTGTTTTTTAAACAGTTAAGATGCAATTCAGTGAAAACACAAGTATGTACAGAAGCTAGAACTCATCAGACATTTTACTTTGGTACAGGCCAGGTGGGCTTTTATGTTTTTTTTTCTTTACCACAGGTACATGGTAAACATATTAATAACAACATTTATCACAAATTTTTCTACTTGCAGAATACTAATAAACATTAAACATTTCCAGATCAAAACAAAAATTCCTCACCTGAAATATAAACAAGAAATACTCTAGATTTAAAAACATTTTTAAACAAATACAGAGATGTATAAGAAAAAAACATAAGTTACTTGCTTTGATAGTTTTCAAGGTTTATTATATTTTTTTCTACTTAATCAATTATTTTTCTATAAATCCCAGTTTCTGCTAAGATTTCATTTCTTTTTCCCAGTGTTTTTTCTGTGTTCATGCACTTCTGTTTTGTTATTTATAATCTTTTTCCGAGATGAGGAATTAGCAACAAGTGCACTAGAAGGTCCACTGGCAGCTATACAAAAAGAGAAAACTATTGTTTATTTTTACACAAGCAATCCACGTTTAAATAATATCTCTGAGTAACAGGATTAAGTGTCATCATTGTGAAGTAAATGAAATATTAACATTTAATATAGCATTTTTAACCTTTTTTTTTTTTTTAAAGAGAGAGGAACAGTGAGAGGAAGAGAGAAAATCAATTTTATTTAGCTTTTCATCTGGCCTTCATTGCTCGGACACTTTGTTGTGTACGTGGTGCTGGGGTATGAACCCACATCCCTGCGCATGTGAGGCAAGCGCTGAAACTGCTGGGCCACTGCTCCAGTCCCTAACTTTTTATTTTATTTTATTTTTTTTAACAATTCAGCACAAATTGAGAAAAGAAATGACAATGGGCTGTGTTCACAAAATAAGTTTCTCATTTCACTATACATTTTTCCTGGGAAACATTCACTTCCATCATTTTCAAGTACTATGTATTTCACCAATGACTTTTAAATTTATACTTGTTGTCCAGGCCTTTTCCTTTTGTTCAAGATATGTAATTGTATATCCAAATGCCTTCTGGAAGTCTCATAGATATGTGACAGGAAACAAAATTAACATGGCAGTTCTGGTACCTTGTATTTTTCAGGGAATATGCTCATTTTGTTTACACTGTCAATTTTGTTGTTTCTTTATGATCCTTTTAATGAATGTGGTAATAACCTCTGTCTTTTGGCCCTTTCAAAGGGCCAACTTTACCTTATTATCTTTTATATTTGTTTTATAATTAAATTATTTCTGCTCTTTATCTCCTCCTATTTTTGATTTATTTTTGTCCTCTATTTCTAGTTTCTGAGGTCTTGTTAGATATTTCTTGTTACATAAACATTTAAAACTGTTAAGTTTTCATCTGAGCACTTTAATTATATTGCACAAAAGTGGTTATATACTTTCATTATCATCCAGTTAAAAATATGGTGTACTTATGATTTCTTCATTGATTTATGGAGTATTTAGAAGTGTATTGGTCAACTTCTAGTTAAATGAAGTGTTTCTTAGATATCTTTTTACCAATTTCTTTTTTAATTTCATTACAGTTACAAAAGCAGATACTGTATGATTTCAGTCTTTTTAAATGTGAGACTTCTTTTATGACTTAACATTTGGATTATCTTGAATGTGTCAAGTGTACTTTAAAAAATGGCCATTCCACAGTTGATTTTTATGGATATGTTATCATTCTTTAGATCAAGGTTGTTGATAATGTTCAGATGTAGGTCTTGGTAGGAGGTGAGACAAGGAGAAGATCTAGTTGCTCTATCAGTTATATAAAGAGCAGTCTCCACTCATAATTGTGGAATTGCTTTGTTTCTCCTTTAATATGGTAAATTTTGTCTATGTTTTGGAATTCTGTTAGTGGTCATATACTTATTTGTTTGTTACATCTTCCTAATGTATTGATTGATTCCATTTTTCATCACAAAATTTCTCTTTGAATTCTAGTAATGCTTTATATTGAAGTTTTTGGCAGTTTTGGGGTATATGAATGTGTGCTAATGTTATGCATGTGTGACAGATCATAACCAAGTAGGATTTGTCTCAGGAGTATAAAGTTGGCTTAATGCTTGAAAAGTCAAATAGAACTCACATAGCACCATATTAACTTTATTATTTGAAAATATTTATGCACCAAAAGGTATACTGAATATACTTTGTGTCTTAAATACTGAAGCTTTACTATTAGCAATCCTCTAATTGCTGTGCAGAATTCACAAACTCATAGGCACATCTCTAACCTGGTTTGCTGCTTGCTTTAGTACTCTTTAAGGTAGCTGGTGGTGTTGGGAGGATCTTTGCAGGTGTGTACGTATTTAAAGATATTTTTCTTCTCATTACTGGACTGGTACGTGAGGCAGGAGAGACTGAAAAAAAAATTAAACAAACGTACTAATTTAATAATTTCCTACCAATCCAATCCATTACAGAAAAATTCTTATGATATAATTTAGTGAATCTAAAAATACATACAACAGTAGAAAAAATAAAGGCAATGTTTGGAGACTAAAGTCAGCAAGATCATCTTTCATAGGAACAGGCAATTCGCTGAGGGTCTTACCCAAATCATTGACCTGTTTATATTATAAATAATAATAAGCATTTTACAAGTATACGCCAAAATAATACCAATAAGAATAGAGAGGCAGAATTAGTTTTATCCTGCCCAGATAGAAACTGAAGTACTTAAGTGATGAGGGAAAGCTGATAGAACAGTAATTTTTAAGATAAAATCCCAATAATAACTGGGAATTCAAGAATGATTTGTTTATAAACACCTTCTTCTACTATACCTTTATATTTAAGGATTAGCTAACTAGATACAAGTAGTTAAATCAGACTTGTCTTCCTTATTACCCAGCTAATATTTATCTTCATTAAAGGAAAGGAATTTTAAAGTTGTTTCTCCTTCCCAGTCCTACTTTCTAATCAAGATGTAGAGACTGAGAAGTGCAAAGAAAAAAAAAAAAGGATAATTCTTAAGGATGGAATCTTCTAGGGAAGGAAAAGCCAAAGTAGTTAGGTGAAAAGGTCACAGTGTGAAGTTCTGGCTTCTAAACAGATGGAGAGGGAAAGATTATGAAAGTCAGATTTGTCCGGGGAAAATCCAGACAGCAATATTCAGTGTGCTTTTGAAAATCAAGATGTAGACCAGTTATGGCAAATGTGATATTGGTGGTTGAGACTTATACTCAATGAATATAAATGTCACAGGTGAAGCTCAGAGAAATTACTAATGAAAATAATGTGATAAAATCCCTAAAATATCATATGAAGCACTACAACATTACTTAGTTCTTTTCTGCTTGCACAGTTTTACTTTTTTTTGGTTAATTACCTTTCACCACTAACTTATCTTTATTAGTATTCCTACTTCTGTTCCTCAAACCTGATATTCAGTGCCCCATTTTATCTTTCAGCTATGATCAATTTAGAAATTTTCTTATAGATGAAGAAAAAATCTTCTTGAATACCCAAGGAATTATGTCATCTGTGGTGTTATAAACACCACAAAATGAAAATAGTTCTGTGTATGAGGCTATTTCCATGGCTATTTAGAGAATTAAAAGTAAATTATGTAGATGTAGTACAGTGCATTTAGTTAACATAAATTCTTCAGTTACTCTATAACATGTAAGATTCAGATATGTCCTTCATAATTGGTACCTTATTTTCTTTGATATTCAAAAAGAATGTAAAAAAATGAGACTTTAGAAGACCTGAGGTTAGTCTTGCTTACCTACTAACTAGTTGATTTTCTTCAACTACGTCTAAATTTTTTCCTTTGAACAGCAAACTTTTTTTTTTCAAATAATATTTTAAATAAAATGGACCAAAACAGATACTCTGGATGATGCAGGAATGCAATACACAAGCCCTAATCATTCAGTATCCTTCTCTTCCCATGGATTTTCAAAGGCTCTTGGGAATATAGTTTAAAATGAATGAACCACATTATCTACAAGGATTTGTCCTATTCTTGAACTGCATTAATTTACTTTCTTGTGTAGTTTTCTTAATAACTAATGGCATGAAATTTTAAGAGAGTTAGGGGACAGGGTTATAATTTATAACCATGATATAAAGAAGAGCTAATGAGAACAACTGGAAAAGAAATCTAATATCCTTTGCCTCATTAATATACCTCACTAATATACTGATTAACTGAATTCACTAACCGCAAAATGAAGATGTCATAAAATACAAATAGAACAGAATAAATATTAGATTACCTTTTTGTAAATATTGCACTAAAACTCTATTTTTAACAAACAGATGTCATTATTGATATTACCTTCAAGTCATTATTCACTGCAATCTTTTCAAATTAGTATTACTGATATCTACCTTAAGTCATTTCCTTACTAGAATTTTTTTTTAATCTCTATTTTAAGATTTTTAAATTCCTATCTCAGAGAAGCAAGTATAAAGGTAAGGGGATACACCAGAATTTCTTTAGATTATTCTGAAGGAGCAGCATTGTCTGTTATATTAGGGTTATAGACAACACAAAAGAAAATTAATTTCCTTCATTTTTCTGACTGTGATTGTATAGCTATTATTTCATTTGGAACATTAACTAGGCTCAGAATCAGACAAACTCATATGCAAAATCTGAAGTTAAAACCTACTTTCCAAAGCATTCCTAAAATGAAATATTTTAAAACATTCATGTCAAGATACCTTTCCATTCACCATTAATGATTGAGAGCTGATCTCTATTACCAGAAGTGGAAGAAAAGGGAAAGGTCACTATATTGAAGGAACACAGTGGCACCATTTGGACAGAACTAAAAGGTGAATATGGTGCTCTAGAATTATACAACGTGATGGCCCAGGAAAAGGAAGAGAAGAAAGGTGACACATGAAAGTAATGTTCATTCCAATAACTATAGGATATCATTTTATTCTTGGGCAAAATATGCTTTGAGCACCAATGGTATACAAAGAAAGTGTGTGTTTTTTTTTTTTAATAAATGACTAGAATAGCAAGATTCTTATCTCTAAGCTGAGCACTTTCCCAAAACCAGTGCTCTCACACTGGAAATTCCAACGTCCTGAAGTATGGTATACAGCTGAAAATGACAATTGCTAGTTGGTTTCTTTACATCTAAAAAGGTAGTCTGGAGCATTTCTTAAAATGAGGTCCCTCAGAATAGTGCCATGTGATTTTTAAGGTGTCATGAAAAAAGTTTTTTTCTAAAAAATAAAAAAAATGTTTTAGAAAAGTGAGTTATACAGTGTTCTTTACAGAACTTCAGTCTTTTACGGAAATGGAATTATACTTCTCTAAAGGTAGGCAGGATATAAAATAAAAGCTTCCAAAACTTAGTCATGAACCCCTTTTCTCTACTCACATGAATTACCCTTTTTAGACTATTTTCTGTGGAATACAATTTGGAAAACTGCTGCTCTAATTTGCTGTCTTTATTTAAGAGCTGACTACTTAACAAAAGTAGTGAAGGGATGGGCAAGCAAGCGCATGTGTGATTAATGTGTGCTAATTATTTTGTAAATTATTTTAAGTGTTTATAATCAAATGATATATAGAAATATGATATTTCCAGCAAAGAATAATGTAAAAATAATTAAAACTTTTAATTATGTTGTTGACTTCTATTGCCAGGACATAGGTTTTTGATTTTCTCCCCTCCTTCTTGTAAGAAAATATTTTTGGGAAGAATTAAGAGTAGTACATTGCACATTAAACCAGAGAATTACTAGTACAGTTCCTTTACACTCCTTTCTCTTCTAAAATTCTATTCAATACTACTACTTGAGTTTATATATTTTATAATTCTTCTTATATTCAGGAAAAATTTACTGCCCAACAATTAAATAATAAGGAATAAGGTAAATTTGCCTACAACTTTCAGGGGTCTCCCGTGGAACTTCATTGGATGGAGAAGCAATAGATGCAAGAAATTCATCCACCTGCTTTAAAGATAAGGCATTGTGAAGAGTTTCTAGAGGACAAATAGATGGCACCATGGAATATAATTCAAAGCCTGCAAGAGAAAAAAACAAAAATTAAAAAGTAAAGTTGGGTGTTTTAAAAACCAATAATTAAAAAAGGAAGATGATCATTGTTTAGAACTGAAAAATTTAGGTCTTTTCAATATACCACATGCAAACACACAAGATCTCTCAAATCATGACACCAGATGCTATGCAATACGAATTGATACAAGATGTGACAAAGATTTCACTTTACATGCACACAATTCTTTCTATATGAGCAAAATCTAAGAATAAGGCTTAAGAAAACCTAGGAGAAAAAAAGACAAAATACAAATTTTCAGTTTTTATCTTTTAAGGTCAAGTCTATTCAAGAGATGAATAAGCTGATGCCCTAATGTGCTTCTGATGCTAGAAGGCTAAAAGGTAATTTCTTTTTAAAAAAAATTATGTAATTATTTGTGAAGAATGATTTTAAACACTTTTTCTAGTCATGCCAACGCCAACAATACTCTTTGGTGTGACCGTAGAATGACATTCACTCACTTATGGCAGAATTAAAATTCTGAAACATATTTCACCTACCTTTACTGAATTAACACCAATAGTTCTATTATTGGAAATCACTGGCTGAGTAAGTTAGGCCAAGTAAATAAGCAATACTACATACAAATATGTCCATATTTAACAATGACAGAGAAATACAAAAATTCATAAAATTATCATGCAGCTATGTATTAATATCATCAGTGAAACAAAAGCGCTTAAAAACATTTTCTCAAACCAAAAGGAAACAGGTTATTCACTTTATTAAAAATGGCAAATTATCTATTTAATTTTCATTCAACTGAATGGCTTTTAAAATTGCTTTAATATACTCTTAAAAATGACAAATCTTTTTTCATGTACTCTTCCAAACATCTAAACTACTCTTCCTCCAAAGAAACACTCAATATTTAAGTTTACATAAAAGTCCAGTATCCTTAATTATAAAGTAAGAATTAACTAAATTCAGACTGCAAAGTAGATTCTGATTCAATAAACATGTGCTCATTTTAAAAATGAGTTCTATTTGATGTATTTAAATTTGGAAAGGAAATATGGACTCAAGAACCACTGGTATTCCCAACTGGAATAGGAAAAACTTGATAAAAAGGAATCTAATCTTACTACGAAATAACCAAATGGTTTATAAAATTGATATATTTGATTTTCAAGTGCAAATCAAAGCATTATAGAACATTACACATACTTAAAAATACTATGATATTGTAACAGCACTTAAAACACTTAAGGTAAGCACTAAAGAAATTATGCTTCCAGAACTGTTATTTTCTTTTATAAAGCATAAGATTCATGCAAATCAGCTCAAACCCTTTTTTCACATTATACACCAAAATTAGGAATGTGTTTTTTCTCTTTTCCTTATGGTATTTATAAGTCTTATAATAATTCTTTTCTTTGATTCACCTGCTAGATTTTATAGCAGGCAAATGACAATATAATCAAGTTCTTAAGGACTACAATTTTCCCATTTATCTTTTGTAAACCTTTTCTTTAATGCACAATGAAAGGGTTAGCGCAGCAATTTAAAAAGCCACACTGCTGACATGTTTAGAAGCTATAAAAACATACCATGGGAGCCTAGAAATTCCACAGAGGAAATGAACCAGCACCTATAGAGGTATAGGTGTACTGCACAGAGGCCCAGAAAATAAGGTAAAGCACTGTCAGAAGATACTTGTTTCACCATGTTCCTTGAACTAAAGATGAAGGAGGGGTAAGTCCATGATATGTGTTAAAGATGGAAATAACATGAAAGTTAGGGGAAATAAAAAGTGAAAGGAAGAGTCAAATAACACTTCACTGGACAGATAAGACAACACAGCATTAAAAAAAGAAAAAAGAATTTTGAAAACCCAAAGGAAATATTTCTAGAATTGAAAGAAATGCATTTTATATGCATTAAGGTGTTTAATGTTTAGAAAAAGCCACATTTAAAAACAACCCTAAACCAAAGGAATATAAAATTATTATATTTTCTTTTAAATTTAACAAAGGATTCACTATTATTATCATCTTCAGTAAAAACACTGAGTTCTTTCCTTGATAAAACTTGCAAGCCTGATTTTAAGCACACAAGCATTTAGCATAAAAAACCTACAGACAGTCTTAAACCTGCAATATTTCTTCTTAAAATTTTGTGAATTGTTTTTCTTGTGACTCTTCTAAGAGGTTCTTATGCATGTGATATCATTAGAAGTTGCAGCTGTATCAAAGACCTATTTCTTCAAAAGTCAGCATTTAAATATCTGTAGTGGAGAGAAAGCACACTAAACTTTTTTATCTGTTGAGATCTTCTTATTCCACCTTCAAGGAGTGCTAATGCACCATTACCTTTATGTGGTGTTAAATGGATCCAAAATAGGAAGAATGATCACAAACTTGTGTTGAATACACAAGCTTTAATTTTTAAAGCTTTTCAAGTTTTAAAAGACTTATTTTCAGTTAAAACATTTAAAAAAGTTCCAGGGATAAAAATGCCTTCATTCCAAATAAAAGCAAAAAGCTGTAAATTTTTTTAAATTCTTTAGTCTAATAGTATTTAAAAATGATCAGTAAATACTTCCTCTTGCCCCACAAGATCAAGGTTTATTTAAAAAGCTATAATACTGTGATAATTCAGTGCATAAATAATGGTCATGAAACACTTTTCAGCTTCAAAAACTGAATTGGGTTTCTGGATTTTAACTTTTCTTTTTTTCTATCAGGAATACCCCCAATTTTAAGAAAAAGCAGTAGTATCAAAAGGAACTGGTTGATAACAGCAAACCACATTGCCTAATGAGGACAAAGTGAATGGTGTTCAAAGTTTTCAGAGTGCTCCAGACTAAGTCTGGTTTCGGTTTAGAAAAAGAACCAAGGATTAATGATGTTACACAGTGAGATGTGCATCACCTGGTCCCAAGAAATTTTCAAAGACACTTCTCATTTAGCTATTTGATTTGGGTCACTGTATTTCTGTTAAATATCTTAAAAAAAATCAACCATGTGATCAGAAAGGGAATTAGGAAGAAAAACCCCTGAATTTATTAATAATTAAGAATAAATACCAATCATTAAAATTTAAAAATTTGTGTAAATGGATCATTTGAGAAATTAGAATTTTAAGGCATTAATTTAGAAATATAACTCATCATCACTGTGCTCATTTAAGAGTTTGATGAGTAATGTTAAATTACTACATAAATCGTAGTTAAAAAAGGGAGCCAGCCAGTATCAACAATTTGGATGAATAATAAACTGGAATTATCTGCATTAAGAATGCAGAAATAAATGATACTGTATACCCCACATTTTGAAATAAAAGAAAAAATTAAAAAGGGATGAAGCAGGGGAGTATCTTTTAAAATAAAAGCAAAACGTACCATTGGTTGGGTGTCGAGCAAATGAGATAGAAAACCTTTTAACAGCAGACCCGCGTGTGGCGTCTGAGAAAGAGAAAAACAGGTACCTGAAATTCGTAACAGCTACCAAAAGAAGAACACTTAAAAAAAAGTGGGGAAAAACAAATATAGGAGGAGGTTAGAATCAGGTGACATGCAGAAGGGACAATGAGAGAAGGTAATAAGCCAAATCACTGGTTAAAAGCAGTAAACTGGCTTGATGATAGAGGCAAAATGTTTAATGAAATAAATACACAAAAGAAAGAAAAGCAGGATGAGGCTGGCAATTTTGGTAAATCTGTTTTACTGACTAAAATAAATTTGTGGATATACAAGCAAAAGTCTTAAGTAATGCTGATCCTAAAACAGCTAAAATACTCCTCTTAGCAAAAGGGACCAGCTTCCATGAGTCTCAATGACATTCTGAATATAAAAATCTGAAAACCTAAGGTACACTAACAGTGAGAGGATCTCTTTCATCTAGGAATCCTAAAATTTTCTCATTCTATGATTATTTTATAAAAATATTACTGATATTTACCTCTGCTAATAAACATTTCATTTATTTTTAGTTAGTTCAAAAGCAGTAAGTAAAGTAAGGGTTAACAATGAACAAGTTTAAAAGATCAAAGAAAATTCTTTATAATATGGATTATTTAAAAGAACACACATGATGCAGTTCTAAATATTCCACTTCAACAAACTACTTAACTGTACAACATATAAGTACTTTAAATTTAACTACAAATAAATTGTTTGATGAAACATGGATCTAAGTTGTGGATAGATAACAGAGAACACTGTCATTTAGGTAAAGGGTGCTAGGAATCCACTTGAATCTGTCAGTAGCTTTAGATTTGCTTTTGAGAACTACTGCTCATGGGTGGGTGCGTGGGTGTAGGTATGAATCTTGTGTGTGCATGTGTGCACATACCATCTATGCAGCCAGAAGAGGTCAGCTTTTTACGATGAGTACGAGCATAATCCTGTAGGTTAGGTGCGCTTGAAGAACCCCCGAGCACCGAGGTGCTAAACAGGCCCGCACAGTGAGACCCTGATGGGAGTTAGAGAAAATACATACAACAACGGGTGTTCTTCCATTCACATTGGGAATTCATGCAGCATGCAATTAACATGGCTCTTACCAACGCACAGGCAGCCTTTGGCAGTGCCTTAAACAGGCTCACAATATGCTTGTAACATTCTAGTGATGTCAATTTTAATACAATGCTTCTAATAACAATCACCATTTATCTTACGTACAAATGGGGTAACTTAACATTTGATAAATTACTATCTTTGAGGAAAACTTTATGCCCATATAATAATTAAGACACATATATACTAAAATTCTTAAAAACTTTGGCATAAAAATTAACTTAGGACAAGAGGAGATTCTGATAACCAATTCCAAGAGCAGTTATATTTAAACAAACAAAAATCTCTTAGCACAAATTGTTATGTTAAACCAGTATAACGTATGTCTGTAAATGAAGAATCTTTCCTGATGCACCTCAATTAAAGATTGTCAGTTTTTCTTATGAAACAAACTGTATTTACACATTTATCTGTGAGACCAGGAAAAACAATTCCTTTTCAGTCGCTTGGGCCTAATCCACTTTAAATTTCTCATACTTAACAAAGAACTTAAGATTAATGAATTAATTAATAAAGACCCCAATAAAACACATTATCATCAAGTAAAGTACAAAAAGAATATAAATTGATGCTTTATTTATAGCAAAAATCTATACACCCAAGCAAAGCTTTCACCACTGGAGAAGATTAAATGAATGTCTATCAAATATACTATGCTAGTTCATTAAGGGGTAATACATACATTTCTATAAAGATATGGTGGAAATACTAAAAGCTATCAATATAAGCTATGTATAATTAACTAAAGAAAGATCATCAAGTATGCAGGCACCAAAACATTTTATATATTTAGTACAGAGACTGAGTACATACACAGTTTAAACTTATGATGAAATCTATGCTTTTATTAAACCTGTTTAGACAACTATTTACAGAAAATAATATGCTATTACTTCATATACCAGGGATCTTAAAACCAATGAATTTGGAAAAGTGTTCTCCAAAGTTGCTCTGAGTGTTAGCAAAGAAACAATAATGTTCCATAGTTCAATAGAGAGTAAGACTGCCACTGTGCATTGGTTTTGCTTTGGTTTTCCTTTTACGAGCTGTTCCAAAGGAAAATTAATTCACCCAGATAGGGTTTGAAACATTTTCTACCTAAAAAGTCTTTTTAATCAGAAAAATAGATCATTTTTCATGCAACAGTATCTTTTCATCATTATCAACTAGGGAAATAAAGTTTCCTTCATAAATTAACTTATATAGTAATAGTTGAAAACAAGTATTGGCAAGTGGACTAAGTCATTACCATAGTGAGGTTACACAACAAAATTAAACGCTACATCTTATAATATCAACACTTTACTGTGAACTTTAAGTTGTGCAATTCAACATTTCTGAATTAGTACACATTAAATAAAAACGAAAGCATAGCATTTGGTCATGCTTTTATCACTGAAGAGTTTTACATGTGTGCCCAATATTGAGTTTAGGGAGGGGATGGACTACAATTTTCTTTAAACTACATACCTACAGTAGGGTTCTGCTTCTGTTCCACAAGAGCTCTTGGTGTTCGAAGATAACTAGCATTTTCAGATACAACCTGTATAAGCAAAACAAAGTAAGTGAAATAAAACAGCAAAGTAAATTAAAAGTCCATAGTTCATATGCAGCCTGTTTCAGACAGACAAGGGTTAATATAAGCTGTATGATAAATATTAGTAGAAATGCACAAAACATGAAAGATCATGCAAGATCCCCTTTTGAAGGGAGTCCATTCATATGATGTCCTTGCAATGAAGTGGTGCAAAGCAGGCATTCAGAATGAAACATCATGTATGAAACTAGACAGATGAAAAGAAACAATGAATAGATTGCTATAATTTTGCTCTCTCTTAAAAGAAGCCAAATGCCCACTCTAAAACAGCTCCTGTATTTGAAGGGGGAAAAAAACAACCACAAACAAAAGAAAAGACAGACAGACTGTTAAAGTCACCATACAATTACTGATCCATGCATGGATTTTATCAGAGTAACCTTTAAATATTCACAGCCTTAATGGATACCATAATCCCTTTTCCTATAATCAAATGCATTATATTTCCAAAAGGAAGTTATTAAAATTATCAGAAAAGTCATGTTTAACAGCAGACCTTCCATTGTAACAAAAACCAGAGTTATTTAAAGTTTCCAACTGCCATCACAGAAATGGCACAAAGTCCTTCTGAAGTCATTTTATTTTGAACCATTTTGTTGTGCATATACACACTTGCCCTCTCTTATAAAATATTATACAGCTCAAAGGAAAACATAATGTACATAAGATTTAAATGAGATTCTTCCACATAAAGGAACAGTAAGATAGACAACAATTGTATTAGATATAACCTGCTAATTAACAGTGGGCTGCATCAATTTTGAAATAAAAAATAGTTTACATTCTCAGCAAATTCTAAATGGAATCAAAATCTCCAATTATGGGGGAAAAGTTAGTACATTTTCTTACCATCAGATCACACAATTTTGTTTCTGAAAATTTTGAAGGATAGCTGAAGTCAAAGAAAAATTTCTTTCCTTTTAAAACAATTGTATCAGTAAGCTAAAGTTCCAGGAGAATAAACTTGATTATTTTTTAAATCCTGGATATTTAAAACATTCCCAGTAAAAATGCAAAACATATGCAAAGTAAGTGGTTTCTATCCCTCAATTATTGTTAGATATAAGTATTTTTAAGTGAACTCAAAACTTAAAAGCAGAAGGATTTACTCTGATATAAAATACAAGGGATTAGATGTCCTCAAAGACAGTTGTTTGTTGCTCTGAATGCAGGGAGGAAAAATGTTTAATGAAGTAAAGTTTAAAAACCTGTTGCCATGAGCCAAAAATACTGGATGTGAAAGCCAATGATTTGGGGGAGACAGGGGAAGAAGTGATTTGTTCCCCTGATCTGCGTCTTCGACGCCCAGTACCCACACCACTGGTATAATGCAGCCAGGTACCAGTACCCTCTGGGCTAGACACACTCAGGGGGCTCTCTTCCTGGAAGTGAGAAAGGGGGCAAAAAAAAAAAAAAAAAAAAAAAAAAAAAAAAAAAAAAAAAAAGCAGAGCATGCACAGTTAGATACAACAGAGCCAAATGATCAGAAAGAAAAAAAAATACAGTTTGTTTGCATTTGCTTAACAATTTTTTTTAAATGTAAGAAACCATAATTTGGGAGCCAAATATTTCAGTATTTCAGAATTTGATAGTAATGACATAGAAATTTAATTTTATGTGATAACAATATAGAACTATCTTATTTTCTTAAATACACAAAATATCTGTACTGCTTAATAGTTTTTCTTTCTCTTTTAGAACTGAAAAGATTTTAATTTTTTTAGTAATTTTTTAAATATAAAAGTATTCCATTTTATTTTAGATATTCAAGATATTTTGTGCTATTCTGGGTGAACTTTTCAATCTAAAGCACTAAAGGATTGTGTAAAGGTTAAAGAAATTTCAATGTATATAAGTTAGAAAAGAAAATCTCTCTGTTAGTTATTTAAAAAGAAAAATCAGAGATCATAAGATGAAAATAATTTATACTTGTTTATACTTTCAAGTTACAATTTTACCACTCCGTAACTTATTTATAGAATTCAGTAGGAAAACATGCAACAAACATTCTCATTTTACATGTTTGCATGTTCAGGTTTCAGACAGTGAGGGTAGAGTAAAATCTACTTGCACAAAATGAAGAGAATTGTCTTTTTCTCTGTGTCTTTTAGAAGTACAAACTTCAGATATCCAGAGAGATGGTGGATGATGGAAAAAGTCTTCAAAGTTTGACTTGAATAATATACCTTAAGGAAGTAAAAGTTTAGCATGGGATAGAAATAATCTCTTAAAAGTAACTGTTGAAGGATTCATTAAAAAGTTTATAAATGTGTTCTGTGTTTATAGAGTTAACAAGAGCAGTGATTTTGTTGTTGAAGGTTTTACAAATTTAGATGAGTTGACTCACAATACATTTTATCAGACTTTTATAGGCTTTTTGGACAGCAAAGAAGAGGGTTTAATGGTAAAATTCTGAACAATTCAATCAACTGCAAATTGCTTGCTTAATAACACATCAAAATCACTGCCCTTGAACAAAGTGTGGCTTAGATTATATTAATATAGGTCTTTCAGATTTTCTGAAATTAAGTAAACTTAAATATAAAAATAGATTTCTTTCTTTCTTTCACTTTTTATATTAGAGATTGAACCTAGGGCCCTTTACCACTAACTACATCCCCAGTTCTTTTTTACTTTTATTCTGAGACAGGGTCTCACTAAGCTGCTGAGAGTCTTGCTAAATTGCTGAGATTGGCCTTGAACTTACAATCCTCCTGCCTTACTCTCCTAAATTGCTAGGATTATAGGCATACACTACCATGCCTGGTAAAAGTAGACCTCTCATTTTTCACTTAAGCTATAACAGAATATATAATCTCAGCTTCTATAATTGTTAACCAGAATTTTTAAAAAATTTATAATTTCTTTTATAATTAACTTAAAATATCATGTTCCAGGAAACTCTAATGTGTAGACAATTTTCCATTATCAAGTTACAATAGTGTTCTGAGTTTTTTCTATGCATAATTGTCAAATTATATGAATTTTAAGAATCACAAAATACTTATTTTTGTGTAATTTGGGGCTGTAGAATAAGCATAATTCTTTTTCATTGCTTATATTCTTAAGGATCAACTGCTAGATAATGTGATACTTAAGTCTATGGATTTGATCCATGTAAACACCAACAAATATGTTTCTAACTTAAGAGTTGATGGCTTTTTCTATCTTGAATTTAATTTCTTTATATTTTTATTGGCTGTTTAGAAAATATTTATAAGCACTGATATCAATTAGTACTAGAATTATCTTACAGAAAATAGATAATTCAAAATAAAGATGAAAAGTATAACAAGCCTCATTCCAACTGATCAATTTTCCTTTTAAATGCTATTGTAGTAGTTATTAAAATATTATTCTAACAGTGAACAAAAGAATTACTTTAATAGACTTAATTACAAATTAATACAAAGGTAATTTTTTCAATTATATTATCAAATTTTCAAACTTCTATATAGATTTTTGCAAATAAACAATTTGAAATTTTGTATCTTAACCTGCACCATCAATGGAATCACTTAAAGCTGAAGCATCTTTGGCAATTTCTGACTAGTTTTAACAAAAATTATTCTTGATATTATCAGACTTTCAAAAAAGCTTTTTATTGAAGAATAACCTAATGGGACAAGACAAAAAAACCTGGATGTTTATCGAGTTCTTAGTCCTTACTTTCATATCTGTATTCAATTTTGTTACATAAACTTTTAAACTACACATAAACCTTTAAACTGTATAAAATTAACCTTTGTTATTTTAACTGACTCAGTATTTTTAAAAATTTCTTTGAAAAAACAGAAAAAGTTGACAAAAATGTTAGGTTCTCAAGCTCCATAATAAAAGCTGTATTTTCTTTTCAATTTTATTAATATATAGTTAGTTTACTCTATGAAAACGTGCTCTTATACATATACATACTTCATTTGTAGCCATCTTCCTAGATCGTGGGAGTGGAGATTTCCTGTGTATGTGAATTGGCTCTGATACCATTGGTTTAAACAGTATCACAGCTCGATCAATCTCATCTCTTTTAGAAGTATGTGGCTCATCATCATTATCGATTTTAAATGATCTCCTGCCTTCATTCTGTGGGTAAAAATTACAGTAACACTTTTGAGTCATATAAAAAAACTCTTTTGATAAACAAATTCAACTACCATTGAAACAGTCACTTGATGTACTTCTATAAAATTTGCATTCTCAAATGAATTAAATATTAACTGAATTCTTATAATAGTCTATTATGCTGGTTACTATGAGAGAGATGACCAAGTCTCTGGCTTTAAGAAACATACTTTATGGAGAATTTAAGCAGTAAAAGAACAATTAAAACATAAAAAAGTAATTAAATTTGTTTAAATGTGCAAATAATAATAATTGACAAAAAGAAAGAGTAGAGATTGGTTTTGTTATATAAGAATGTTGTCAGTCCAAGCACACAGGAAACTGCATTTGAATTTATATATTTTAGAATATTAAAATTCTATTCCAAATATTCCCAATAAATATGATGAATGGATGAAAGATAATTATCCAATGACCCATTAAACACTACACAGATTGTGTACTATATGTCAGGAACTCTGCAAGGCCAGCTGAATAAGGCACAATCCCAGACTATAAGAATTTCACAGCAGAGGAGACAATTTAAAACATTTTAGACCAAACATCAATTTATAACAGAATGGATTAATTTGGTGAATCATACGGTAAATACATACTTTAAAACAGTAAAAACGGACAAACTAAACTAAATGCAATTAGATTGATGAATCTCATAAATCTTATAAAATTGGCCAAAAAACAAAAGCCAAGCTGACTTATATAAAAACTTCATTAAACTAAGGGCTACATAAAGGACTACCTTAGTCTAAAACTAATAATGTGAAATAATCATCGAAGTTAATAAAATACAAGAAGAATGCCCACTATCACTAAATTGACTCATTTTACTGAACATTCATCAATATTCATAGATAATATGATCATAGATACAGAAAATCCAAATTACTTTATGGATAAATTATTTGAATGAATAAAGTATACAGTAAGTTTGCTTGTTATAAAAATCTTAATGCAAGTTAAAATTCAATATGATAGTAACAAACAAAAATGAAACTTAATGATAGCACCAAAAATATAAAGAACCTATAAATTAAACTGACAAAGAAAATATGACTTATTACAAATCTTAATTTTGCCAAAAGAGATATAATTAATGTACAGCTAAATAAGTTGAGAAATATACTCTAGTATATTTACTGGAAAATTTAGTACCACGAACGTACCTTTCTTCTGAAATCTAATTTGCAAAGTTAGTATAATCCTAATTAAAATTCCAAAAAGTTCCTTTTGAAACATTATGAAATTATAAAATTAATATGAAAATCAAGAAATGTAAAATACTCAAGATAATCTTGAAGAACAACAAAACTGAAAGACTTCCAAGTCAGAAATTAATATTATAGAGCTATAATAATTAAAATTTTGATATTGATATAAATACAGAGAGACAAACAGACCAGCAGAGTAACAAACACTAAGTAACAGTTCAAAAACCAACCTACTGGGGCTGGAGTGGTGGCTCGGCAGTTATGATACTTGCCCAGCATGCACGAGTACACAAGTTCAAACCCCAGCACCATATACAAAAAGAAGTTTCAGAGCAACAAAAGCCACATGAAAAACTAAATAAAAATTATTTCTCTCTCACTGTCCCTCTCACATAAAAAAAAAAAAAAGAAATAGGGAAAGAAAAATAATAGTAGATGAAAGAGTTAGCAGGAAAGACTAACGAACATCAGGAATGCTCAATATGTAGACAGATCTAAACTGACTTGGAAAACATGTTCCGAACATACAATTATTTTGTTAGGAAAATAGGCACATACATTCTAGCAGACCATGATTCTGACACAATCAATATTCTCACACATTCTAATACTCCAAACCTAAATGAATACTGACTATAAACAATGATAAAATGACCGGGAGGATTATATATATGTAATATAATTAAAATATATGATAATAATATAAAAATGGGATAAAGTAATAAGAATTAAAATCTTTAAACATGATTATTTTGTCTAGTTATAGTAAAAGTTCTAATGACTTTAACAAGTCAAGGATTCATGTTACTAGTTTTAGAGTAACCATAAAAAGAATAGTGGGAAAAATTTGAGGGAGTGATATTGGCCAAATTTTATTGTTTTATTGTGTATTGTGTGCATGTATGAGTATGTAACAACAAACTGCATCACTAAATGCCACTATAATGCACCAACAAAAAATGTGGGAAAGAAAAAAAAAGATATTGTAGGGGGAATTACTTCAAAGAAGGCAAGAAGTGAGAGTAAAAGGAATATAAAACATGTGGGACATAAAGAAAAATGGTAGCAAGGTTTAAGATGGTAAGTAATAAATTCCAAGTACATCAAATTATAATATATATGGAGTTTCATTACAGGAAAAAGATTGTGAGGATGTATAAAATGTAAAACTTAAATATATACTATATATAGATGTATCTAAAAAGGCTGAAAATACATGGATAGAAAAGATATGGAGAAGGGTTAGAGCAGTGGCACAGTGGTTATGGTGCTTGCCTGACATGCATGAGGACCTGGGTTCAAATTCCAGCACTACATACACAACTAAGTATCAGAGCATTGAAAACCAAATGAAAAACTTAATAAAACTGATTCTCTTTCTCTCTCTCACTGTCCCTCTCTCTCTCTCTTAAAAGAAAGAAAAAGAAAAGACACAGAGAAAGAGATATTGCTTGACCGTTCTTAATTGAGATTTCAAAAGAAAAGTACTAATATATTAGCAGTCACTATATATAATCAATTAATGTTTCTTGTATGCATCTAGGATGATATTGAAAAAACTGAGGATATAGTCACTGAAATTGTTCTGTATTAGTTGGTTCAGATGAGGAACCCAAGAAGGCTTTATATTGAGCCAAAAAACATTATCAGAAATAAAAGGAGACTTTCCATAATGAGAAAAGGATTAATATACCAGGAAGACAGATCAACATACTATCAGAACTTACACACACAAACTGAGGCTCAAGATCAATTAAGAAAGAGGAACTCAGGTATATATCAGATGTTTGTAAATGATAAATATCAACGCTTCCTGGCGACACCTTGGTAATAAAGGTAAATTAGAAATTTATTAGCTTTTCTCATGACTAAAGACCCATTTTAAATCATCACAATGATGATTTAAATTAAGATGCTCTAAAATGGCTAGTTCTCCTGTAGCTCCCCATCCGAAGCAAAAGTAAATTATACTTGAATTATACATAATATCAACTATAGTTTCAAACTTTCTCTGCAATTTTTTTTTTCTTAAAGAGAGAAGGGCAGTGAGAAAGAGAGAGCGAGAGAGAAGTGAGTTTTTCACATGGCTTTCATTGCTCTGCCACTTAGTAGTGTACGTGGGTGCTGAGGTTTGAACCTGTGTACTTGCGCGTCCCGGGCAAGTGCCGTGACTGCTGAGTCACTGCTCCAGTCCCTCTCTGCAATTTTTAATATTCAAAGTTTAGTATAATAGTAATAATAGATTGAACTATAAGAAAGTAAGAGATCAAATATTAAGAAAACAAAGGAAATAGATCTAATGGTGGTCCAGATAATGATGTTATTAGTTAAAAAGTTTATAATAACTGAAATTAACATGCTCACATAATTACAAGCAAGACAGAGAATTTCAGTGAAGAACCAGAAATTATGAAAACAACCAAATGGTAATTCTAGAGCTAAAAAAAATAACTAACCCCTACTAGTTGAGTTCTAAAATTAAGAACTCAATGAGTAAGATTTAACAGCATACTGAAAAACAAAGACAGAATTTATGAACTGGAAGAGAGGGAGAAAGAAAATACTGTGCCTGAAGTACAAAGAAAAAAAAATATACAGAGAACAGTTTAAGAAATACATGGCTAAAGTGTTTAAGATGCATAATAATTCCAATGCAGATGTACTTTACGTCCCAGAAAGAGAAGAGAGAATGGATAAAAACTAATTAATGAAAGAAATAATTATTGTAAACGTTCCAAAACAACAACAAAAAACAAACGCCACTGAGTCATATGTACAAGAAACACAATCAACCTAAAACAAATATATCAAAGTAAAACCACTGCAAATGAAAGATAATCAGATGATATCGGAAGCCTCTTAAAGAAAGTGAAGGGATTAAAAATTAAAAGATCAAAAGAAAAATACATGAGATAGAAAAATATAAACCAAATAACATTTAGGTACATTTAACCTAAATACATCAGTAACTACATTAAATGATTAAATATGACAAAGGCCAAAACTGTTAAAAACACAAATTAAAAACCCCAAACCCTCAAGTTGTTGGAGGCATTTTTTTCTTACAAAATTTATCATATGTTCACTAACTGAAGTGTTTTTTTGTAACAGTATTTATTCCTTTGAATGAAAGGCTAGACTACCATGGATGTAGGTGACCTTTTTTACTTTATAAATAATACCTAACTATATGAAACTATATAATAATGATCTATTTTTGCAAAAAAAATCCATATGCTGTTTATAAGGCACACACCATATATATATGTGTGTATATATATATATATATATATATATATACACACACAGAAAAGTTAAGAGTTAAATTTAAAAAAGAAAGGAAATGTTAAACTAAAACAAAGTTGGTACACCTATAATGCCAAAGTAGATAATGAGAAAAGATACAAAGAAGATATAAAAATTCTAAATTTGTACATGTAGCCTCAGAATGTGAAATAAAAATTCTCAAAACTGTAAGGAAAAATAGACAATCCATGATTGCAGTGAGCTATTTTGGCATAACAGTCTAAGCAGCTAGCAAAGCAATTAAATCTTAAAAAATACTTCAAGGATATAAAAGATGTGAATGTCACCATGAATAAGTTTTACTCAACTGACTTGTATTGAACGCTTACAATAAACAAAGACAACAGAAATACATTGTTTCAAGTATACATGTGTTATCAATAATTAATCATATATAGGATAATAAGGAAATTCCAAATATATTCAAGGCTGCAAAAATCCCACCAAATGTATTTTTTGACAAAAGTGGAATTAAGCAAGAGGTAGTTAACAAAAGCTCAAATGTAGCTTCCATATGTTTGGTAAGCCATAAATTCCTGGATTCATGAATTCAAAAATAAAAACCACACAGAAATCATAAAGTGTTTTGACTAAATAATAAAATATAACAATGTTTAATGTAACTAAATTAATAATTAAAGAGAGATCTATCTCCAAATGCAAATATTAGAAAAAGAAAACTCTAAAATACATGGCCTGATTATCCATCAAAATAAGTAAGAGATAAATGAATTCAAGGAAAATAAAAGTAAGGAAATAGAGCTCTTAACATCAGAAGTTAATTAAAGAAAAGAAAAATACATAACAAAATCAATAAGGCAATTATCAGTTCTTTGAAAAGATTAAGAAATCGTAAATCCTTGCCAAAGGTTCTTCATTGAGGAAACAAAAAAGTTATTATGAAAAGAAGGACACCATTAGAGATCATACAGAAAATAAAAAATAATATAAGGATATGATGAACAACAATACACCCTAAATTAGATAATTCAGATAAATTCAAAACATAACTTACCGAAACAGACATAAAAAGATGTAGAAAATTTAAGCACTAGTACATCAATTAAATAAATTGAATATATAATTTAATTTGAAATATCCCCCAAAGAAAACTCCATATCCAGATGAATTTCACACAACAAATTTTAATAAATACTTGAGGAAAAACTAATACCAATTTTATACAAAATCTTCCAGATAGTATACAATCTTTAAGAAGGTAAAGATTAAGATGCAATAACTCAAAGTGTCAAGTGCAGTGTTTAACATGGAATGATCCTTAAGTAAAACAACAATTAAAAAAAAAACAATACTTATCCATTCTAAACATTGAGCTTAAAATTCAAACAATCTAAATAAAAGACAAAATTCTGAAGTATTCTTATATGTATGAAAATGCTATCTATCCAAATCATATTTTAAATAGTTCAAGTCATTTTTCTACCTAATAGTTGTGATGAAAATTATTTATAGTATGTAATAGAAGACTGTTATACAAACCTCATGAAAATCTACAACTATAGTAACCAAACCCTGAGAGTTCCTCTTTCATTACCTCTCTGGAAGCTGGTCTATATCCATAGCCAGATGGTAAATTTTTATCTTCTTCACAGCCTTTGGCTCCTGGACTGAAGTGTAATTCAACATGAAAGCGTTCCTCTGAGGAAAGATCCTAAAAAATATGAAAGAACGTTTTTACAGTGAAGGATTTCAAACTATTTACTCTGCAAATACACACAAATCAAGGGCTCTGTTACCTTGTTAGGATCCTCATAAAGCATGATAACAATCTGAGTCATATAGTTGAGTTCATTGACAACATTTAAATAATCCATAGCTCTTTTCCACTGTTCATCCTTTGATTCCTGAACAAAATATAGGGTAAGTATGTTTTCATATTCTATTACTTTAAAGTCACTTTACTGTCATTCTGATAATTTGATTAGTCCTGAGTGATACAATACCTAAGATAGACATTTATGAGTATAACTTTCAAAATAATTTAATTACATGTAAAATTTCAATACATTCCTAAGGTTATTTAAATACATGATTTTAAAAGTTTTTTTCTTTCTTCTCCTTCTCCTTCTCCTCCTCCTTCTTCTTTTTTTGGTTGCTCAGAGGGAAAGGGGACATTCTGAAGGGAATGTGCCCCTCCTGCCCTCCACTTTTATTGGGGATTTCTGAGAAGTTTCCAGAGAGTCCTGCCCAGGTTCTTAGTAGTAGTGTTAAAAACTCCAGTGGTGACTTTTTTCAAAAAAGCATGTACAAAGTAAAAAGTAATCTCTACAAATATGATACTCATTACTGAATTCTGAAAGTAAAGAACAGTTTTTAAACCTTTTAGTCCAAAAGTACTTAAATAGTATTATACTTTGTAAGATAATATTATCTCATAAGAGTACAGTTTTTCCCCACTAGCAAACGGTTCATGTTTGGGACATATGGCCACTAGTAAATATCCTTTATTTAGACTGCAATAATACTAAAAAATTAGCAGGAGGAGGCATATAAAAGTTCTTTTTAGCTTATCATCTCTTTTGCCATTCCTCCATCTTCATTTAGAGAATCATTAGTCTTTAAACATATAATCATAGAGCATCAAAACTGAAAGGAATCTGAGAACAAATACTCAAGTATTCAAAGAAGATAATTCTGATGAGTTGTATAATATTTTTTTGGTACTGGGTATTGAACCCAGGGGTGCTTTACTGATGAGCTATATCCTCAGCCCTTTTTATAAATTTAGAGACAGGGTCTCACTAAATTGATGAGGCTGGCCTTGAACTTGCAATTCTTCAACTTCAACCTTCCAAGGAATTAGAGATGTGTGCTATCATACCTGGCTGAAAATTCTATCTAAAAAAGTAAGAGTACTCAAAAGTATAAAGTCTACAGTGAATAGTAAATAAAATTTATTTAAATTGTATGTGTTTTCCTTCATCATATGTCATAAATACATTCAAAAATACAAAAGCACTCAACAATTTCTTGTATATAACAAAAGTGAACAGTACAGTGAAATTCAGTGTAGGTTGTGCACTGCTCTAAAACATATAATAAGATCAAGCTGATAGTTTTAAAAAATTCAGCATATTTCATTTTTTTTTAGACATCATACATTCCTAAAACAAACAATATTCTAGAGTAAAAAGCATATCCCTGTGTGTCTATGTGTGTGGGCATATGCATTATGTGTTTGGGAATTAATATATATAAAAATATGAATTTTTCAAAATTGATAAAGAGAAACAAATCAGTACGGCATTACTAAGTTTCACTAGATGTGACTAGCTGTAAACAATGAGTTTAAATAAAACTAAAAATTTTCATTAGGTGAACAAATGAATTAGAATTTCTGATGTTACATTATCAAAAACAGCACATAATTTCAGTGTTGCAGTTATAGATTTTGCTAGGTCTGCTCAAATGAATAAAGTTAAACAATATTTAATAGCATCTTAACACAATATATATAAGAAGCCACAAAAATCTTTTCTTTTTAAATCAAGGCTCCTATGTATTCCCTGAAATTTTATTTCCTTAACAAAACTTTTTAAGTTTATGGAGAGTGATTTTACATAGTCTATTCTGCATAATAAAAATTTTCAACTGGTAAGAGACTGAACAAAATTTTAAGCAATTCTTGAAGATTCTTATCAGGATAGTAGGAGTTGTGATATTGAGTTACAGCTAAAATAGAATATATTTCAAGAAAATTAGAAAACAGTACATTGTTCAGGTACAGATTTTAATTATTAGTTTAATAATACATCTAATTATTTCCTAGCAGCATATATTTATTTTTTTAAATGGAGTTGCTTAGTTTTTGTTTTAGAAATAATGTTTAAATTCAATACATGCCCAACAAGCTCTAGCTACCCTAGTCCAAACCGTAACATCTTTCTTTAAATCACTGTAATAGTTTCCTAACTGGCTCCCACCAATTCACTCTCACCTATCTATTGTCCATCCACACAGAAACAAAAGTCACTCAATTTCCTGCTTAAAATCTTTCAGTGGCATCCTAATCCCTTTAGAATGCCAGGAACTGGCTCTCCAACCACATCTGTTCTCATTTTATCCATCACTCATCAGTATGTTCCAACCATAGGCTTTTCATAATTTCCTATATTTGTCAGGTTCTTCTTATCCTTAATATTTGTGCAAGAGGGTCAAAAAGAAGACCATATTAGAGACGTACTTCTTTCCCATAAAACAACTCCATCATTATTACTGGATATACAAGTTACTGCCTTGCTAATTAAGGGTAATTTTTGCATTCACTATCTTTTATTTTTTTTAAATTTTTTTTGGTTCTAGGGATTGAACCCAGAGGAGCTTAATCCCCAGCTCCACATCCCCCCCCACACAGCTTTTATTAAAATTTTGAGACAGGGTCTATCTAAGTGATCCTCCTGCTTCAGCCTCCTGTACCATTGGGATTACAGGCATGCCCCACTGTGCCTGGCTTTCACTATCTTTTATTAAAGCTCCACTAATCCACATATGTATGCAAGGGTGTCACTTTGCTATTCCTTAGTGGAACAAAAAAGAAACCCAAACAAGAAAGAAAACATATGAATTTGAAATTTTATGGGAACACCAAAAAAGCCTTAGGGTAACTTGATAATTATTCTCAAGGCCCAATAATACAGTAGAGTAAGAAATAAGAGACATATCAAATTCACACTGGTCATTATTTAAAAATTATAGAAAAAATAAAATTGGATTGAATTTTTAAAAGATCATTTTTTATAAAGAGGGATATAGACACATATACTCATATACACTGAAAGGAAAATTTTGTCTTTTTGTGAATTTAGACAGCACTGATTAAGATGATGAGATCTTGGACTTCAAATTTATGGTGTAAATAGATATGCCTAGAGGGTGTGGTGCTGGCTAAGAAGTTAAGTGAATTTTACATGTGACAAGAATATGAATTATTGTGGACAATAAACATATTGTGGCAGAATGTATTTTCTAAAAATGGCTGCCATATAAATTTAATCCTACGTACTCTTCTTACAATGTGACAGTGACGCTTTACTCATAGTGATATGGATTATTTCCACTCCACTTGAATATGGATGACCTCTGTGACTGCCTCAATAAATGCCAGTGGAAGTGATACTATATACTTCTGGAAGTTAGTTCACAGAAATGCCATACTCTTGAACTTTGCTATCCTAGGAAGATCACTCTAGGAACTCAACTGCATTTTGAGGAAGCATGTCATATAAAGAGGCCAGATGCTGCTGTTCTGATAAACAACCCCAGCTGATGTCCCAATTGATAGTTGGCATCAAGCACTAGACATGAAAGAACACCTCTCAGATAGTTTGAGCCCCCAACCACTGTTTGACAGCAGGATCATGGGACCCTAAGCAAATTCACCTAATTCATTTCAGTTAATCCTGTGAACTGTGAGAGAAAATGAAATGATGTTGGTTGTTTTAAGCCACCAAGTCTTGGTATGTTATTATACAACAGAAGATAAGAGGTACCATGTCTAATCAAGCACCAGGTTCAGTCAATTCTGACCTCTAAATGACTCAAATTCATCTGCTTGTTTTCATCCACTGCTACCAGTCTACAATAGCATCTAAAATACTGTGCTACTGTTTGCTCAAATGAATCTTCTTTGAAGGAAAGAGAACAGTCCTCAAATATACCACACTATTTGTTATATAGTAAACCCTTAGAAAATGATACATATTAGTGATGAATTACTAACATTTCACAGTAAAAATAGCAAGGTTATGATATGGTTACAAAGTTAAGGAAACATTTATTAGTTAGATGGGAATAATTTATTCTACTTACATTGCATAAGGCACCATAGCGAAGAATAGATAATAAAGAATGTACATGACTTTCACTGGTAAAATATAACCTGGTACGGACATGACGTTCAGGAGATAGAACACCTCTGGAATACCTAAAGTTAGAAGCAGATGGTGTTAAAACATAACCATATAGTAAGTAAATTAAATATTAACAGTACTTTGTAAAATGGAATTAATTTCTTACTAGAAATAAAAAAAATCCATAATAAATAAATCTATCATTCTTCCAACCAAAATTAAGGTGTTCTTTTGATAGATATTTTTCCAACATGAAGCTAGTTAGAACTAACTAGGTCTTGTGGGATTAATAAAAGATCAAAATTTGGGCTGGAGCAGTGGCTTGGCAGTTACAGTGCTTGCCCAGCATGTGCGAATACATGGGTTCAAACCCCAGCATCCACACATACAACTAAATGTCAGAGCAATGAAAGCCATGTGAAAAACTCAATAAAATTGATTCTCTCTCTCTCTTTCTCTCTCTTACTGTCCTTCTCTCTTTAAAAAAAAAGATCAAAATTAGTTCACCGAAGAGGTCATTTTAGCTCTTCTACTAGCAATGACAGAGATCACAGACCTAAATGCTTATACACATCAATGCTGTGGAATGGGGTATGTACTGATGACCCCATGTGAAGGATGACAAATAGTCCCTCTTCCCCATTCACCTCAGCTCTTCTCCAAATTGGCACCCAAAAGAGTCTTGGTTGGAAGTTAATAGGAATACCTAGGTAATCCTGCTTCCACAATACACCAAGTGATATACTTCTGATTTCTACACAGGAATATCAAAAAGAAATTTAGACTTGAAGTATGCAAAAATAGATGACTATAGACTTAAACAATTAGTACAGTTTCTTACACGGGATGGAGTTTATTTACAGTGTCATCATCTTGTGTCCTCTGAAGGTCTGAGCGAATTTTTCTAACTAGAGGAGTACAGTAACCTTTGGCAATCTCCAGTTTTTCAGCTTTAGTTATACCATATTCCTGAGCAGAAAATACATATTAGAAAAAGAGTATAATGACAAAGATTCTGACAAATGCACTCCAGAATTAAAGAATTCTAGTGAAACACAAATACTGTATTAAGTCTTTTATGAACATTAGATAACTCCCACTTTGCATTTTTTGCATCTGCAAATGTACCATTTCAAACTATTAAGTATTATTGGAAGAATTTTCTGGTGGAATTGAAAAAGCAAGTAATTTCTGAAGATAGAATGATAAATGGATGAATGAAATCTTTACAAATAGTATTTAACTTAATCAGAAGGTTAAAAATGTAAAAAACTCTAAAAAAAAGATGGACCAGAAAAACTAAAGAGGTAATAAACATGAAAAGAAATAGAAACAATTTAAAAAGCTAAAACATTCTTCAAAACCCGTTGGTCAATATTCTTAAAGTGTTAACTAGTGGTAAGCAAAGATGCTATGAAAATTTCACATTTATGACATCTACAATCATTAAGAATTAATCAGAATTACAAGGAATTGATACAATCTGAAGTGTCAAGAAAAGTTCTTATAATTACAATGAAAATTACAGTTCAAAGTGGTAGATTAGACAATAACCTTATATTAGAAAAGAAAAATTAGTTTTGTATGTGGATGGAAAGAGTAGGAGAAGGGAAGAGGGTAGAAGGGGGGGCAAAGGTAGAAAGGAAAAAGATTATGAATGAGGGAAGAAACAATCCCTTTCTTTCCCAAGTTCATTCTGGGATATATCAATTTAAGTTATTTCCTGCTAACAGATACCCGTACAAAGATTCAATAGCCACAGATCTATATAGACAACTTATCTCAAAACTTCTTAGTAAAAGAAAATGCTGATTGATTACAGATGTAGTACTTATGGAAACAGAACTTTTGGGGGGTCACTTACAGTAAACTAAAGCTCATTTTCTTATATTAAATCAATAACCTTGCAAATATGGACAACTACGAAATTGAGTATGTAAGAGGAAATATATATGAAATTGAGAATATGTAGATAAACAAAAGAAAAATGTAGAATAAAAAAATCTGAGGAAAATTTTTAAAATTTTTGTTTTAGCAAAACATGAGGAAATATACACTGCTGGTACGATAGAAAAAGGTTGGGGGCTGGAGCAGTGGCTCAGCAGTTACAGCGCTTGCCTGGCATGCACAAGCATTTGGTTTCAAACCCCAGCACCCACATACATAGCTAAGTGTCACAACAACAATAGCCATGTAAAAAACTCAATAAAAAATTGATTCTCTATGTCTCTCTCTCTCTCACTGCCCTTCTCTCTTTAAAAAAAAAAGAAAGGAGTTCTGAAATTTAAGAAATCATGTTAAGTGCATGGTAAAACATATAAAGAGAGTGAAAGAAATTAAAAAAATTAAAAAACTGGTTAAATAACTTATTCTTATATTTACAGTATTCAGACATTAGGAATAATGATTTATATACAGCTTTATTGACATGTATAGAAGTTCCTAATGCTAAATGAAGGTCAGTTTGTAAAACAGTATGCTTTTCCTGGTTCCAATTCTATAAAGAATTTGTATTATATATATGAGAAAATTATAAATGCACAGATTTAAGGAAAGAGGCCTTTGAGAATATTCTAAAACATTGACATGTTTCTCTTTAGTTGATAATGTTATTGTGATTTTTTTTTCTGTATATTCACTTTGTAGTGTTATGGAAGACATATTACTATTATAAGAAAAAAAATAACAATGACATTTTGCTTATCTGCCATTACCCTTTTTAACCAAATAATTTAGATATCCAAGTTCTTACATGCAGTTGTAATATTTCTGCCACAAATATAACTGATGAGGCTACTTATTTTTGGTACTGGGGATTGAATACAAGGGCTCTTCACCTTGAGCTACATTTACAATCCTTTCTATTTTATATTTTGAAACAGGGTATTGCTAAGTTACTGAGTCTCCCTAAATTGCTGAGGCTGGTCTTAAACTTGTGATCTTCTTGCCTCAGCCTCCTAAATGTGCTGGGACTACAAGTGTGTGCCCCACTGTGCCCCACCAGATGAAGCTGTTTAAAGACTTTCTGTGGTGATTTCCATGGGCTTCATATGGCAAATGCTATCATAAAAATGGGCTTCATATGGCAAATGCTATTATAAACAAAATCTTCTGCATTTTATAAGGTACAGCTAACAAAACAAATCATCTTAATTTCAACAAATGTGTGCAATATGAACTAAGACAATTTTAATACCAGATGCTAGGCAAGCATTCTACCATTGAACTATATGCCCAGCTTACAAATATTTTTGTAGAGGGCCACAACTACCTTATTCTTCCATTCCCCATGCACTTACATAATATAGAGCTGGTAGGTTTACAACAGTTCTCCAATTATCTGTTAAGTGATTTACATCACATTTTTTTCATTTGCGTTTTGTCAGTATATTATTCTTCAGAGAATGTATTCTTAAAACTGTCACTACATTTAAAAAGTCTACACTACATTTAAAAAGTCACTACATTCTTAGAATGTAAAACTACTCTGAATATTATGATGACAAAAACACATCACTATGAACTTGTGAAAACTCATAGAATATGTAACACCAAAAGTAAATTCTAACATAAATTATGAACTCTGGGTGATAATGATATGTCAACTTAGGTTCATCTGTTGTAACAAATGTGATGTTTATAATTGTGGAGAAAGGGAGGGCTCTGCATTTGTAGGAGTAGATAATATACGAGAAATCTCTATATCATCCATTCAATTTTAATGTGAACCTACAACTACTCTAACGTAACCAATAAAAATCTTATTATACAAATTCACAATTAACTTATAAGCTAAGGGTTTTCTAGGTCATGAAAAACAACTATGTTTTATTATTGGTAGATATTTTAAAAGCATCGGTTTTATATAATAGTATAAGAAAATTAATTCTTCTTTTTTATTATTAGATGAATATGTAGTTATAATTGAGGGGGAATCATTGTCAACAATCAAGAACAAATGTATATTTATACAGTTTTCCAAGGCTGATGCCATGTCATGCATGCCCCCTTTGGGTTCCCTGTAGTTCTATGTTTCCCCCAGAAGAACCTCTGTGTTAAATGGATATCTTGTGGAGGTCAGAGATCTCCTTCTGAGATGATTACCCCATATTCCTACCCTCCAGTCTCCTAGATATCCTTCCTAATCCCTCTCCCCTCCCTGCCCCCCAAGAAAATTAATTCTTGAGAATTACTTACCTGAGGAATAACAATATCTGCTAATGCCTTCGAAAGCCTATATAATTCCATTGTATTTTCTAATTTCAAGGAACCATTATGCTGGACATCATATTTTATACAGTCATATATGTCAGGGATCTTACTAATATCATATCTTCCATTCTTTGTTTTAAAGTCTTTCTCCAACTTGGACCATCTACGTAACATAAGCTCCAATGTTTCACTATGGTAAAGCTGAATATCTAGAACAACATATCATTTTTAGTATATTCAAACTTGAAAATTTGATTAAGAATATATACGAAAATGTTGAAAACTTTAATTAGAAACATTTAAAGTGAAAAAGATAAAACTTTAGGAAGCTAGGAAATATTACTATAGGCATACATCATTAACAACCAATTTTTTACTGGGTTTATAAAAGAACTTCCCATATATTACAGATTTTAATAATAATCAAAAACAACAACAACTGGAACAAAACTCTTAAGCTAACCATTTTCAATTCTGAATTTTAAATACTGTTATTTTTACTAGATTATAATAATTAAGTGAATAAGCAGACTATCATTAGCAGAAAAGAATCTTAGAAATTAAAAACAGTTCAAATGACCCTTTTGTACCAGTAAGAGACCCAAGATTTGTCAATGTTGTTAACCAAGCTAGCCTCAGAGACAGGGCTCATGTTAGCTTGTTTGCTCCTTCTTCTTAGGATGCATATTCACTGCTTAAGTACTGAGCAATTCTCAATAGTTAAATAAGAATGTTTTATTGCCTTTTCCACATTTTCATGGATAAAAGCAAACATAACTTAGCTATCATTCCTTTGTTATATATATTGTATTTCACCACATAATTGTCACTATCACATCAACACATATTCACAAATATCCTGTGTCCCCCAGTCCTATACTAAAGACAATTTAGTAATACAAGATTTTTAAGTAATATTGGCACAATATTTTTTAAAGCTTCACATAATGGTTGAATTCCATTTTTTTGAAAAAAGAAACTGGCATAAAATCTATGATAATTATGTGGTGAAATATGGTTTATATTAACCCATATATAACTAGATCTCAGCAGAGAGGCTTGATTTCTTAGAATAAGACTGGTGCACCTTACTTTAAAATGTTTACAGTAATTGGCAACAAATTTTATTTATTTAAATTTTATTTATTTATGCTTTAAGATAAGCATACTTACCTGATGATTTGGGGTCTTCCATTCGATGTCTGATTTGAGAAGTCAAACTTTGAATCAAAGAATAAACTTTGTCACAGGTCTTCACAGGATTTTTAATTAAATGCATTGATTTGATAAGAGAAATGCTTCCAGACGGAGTCAGCTACAAATGAGTAAAGTATATATTTTGTGTCTGGTTGTGCCTAGTTTTCTAAGAGAATGATAGAGTAGTTGGAAAATAATTCTATTTTATGAATTAAGATGACATCCAAAATACAGCCATAAGATCAAGGGGGGGTATAAGTCTCAGAATTCCATGTTACGAAATTATTAAACTCTAGGTATCATCAGATTTAGTCATAGAGAAAATTTAGCAGAAGTATTCTTAAAGGATGAGAATTTGCTGATTTATATTATATGGGCAAACTACTTGACATATATTTACATGAAATAATACTAAGACACTGTTATTATCAAAACCTTTTCCCAAACAAAGAACTTAACTAAGCTTAAGTAACTTGCTCAAGATAAATGGCTAACAATGTGAAGGAGTAGGATTCAAACAAGCAAACACAGGTAGTCCGAGTAGAAATCAAGTACTCCTAACTTCTATGCTATTATGCCTTTGTACTGAGTTTTTTCAATTCAACCAAAGCCATAAATAACATAGTTCCACATTCCAGTTTTGACACTTAGTAAGTTATTTACATGAAGTAGATTTCTCCAAAAACAAACAAATTTCAAGTAGAAGTTCACTTCTGGTTATGATGAACTAGGAACTTTGACCAATCTAATTGATAATGGTAAGGGAACAAAATGGAGTCCAGGTTTGAACAAGGTAGAACCCTGGTAAATTCCTTGCATTTAGGGTACAAAAACAGTGAAAATGAATCAGAAGCAAATGAACTGACCAACAAATTGCAAACCAGGTTAACCTCAACTGGCTTGACCAGAATGATCTCTTTTTAAAAGAGATTTAAGTTTAAGAGATTGGGTTTAAGGCAATCCCAGACTGGTATGCCTACAGGCATAGCAGGAACAAATAATAACACTAGAAGAAGATAAAATAACTTTAAGCTCAAGTTATTTCCACATATAAATAAAATATCCATCCATAATTAATGATATTTAAGCCCACAAGAAAACAAGCGATCAGGAATACCCATCATCAGAACAGACAACAGAAACAGAGTCTAACATGGTTACTAGGCTTATCAAACCAACCAAAGAAACAAACAAAAAACCCCTCCTATGTTAAAGAAGATAAGAGAAAACAATGAAACTCAAAGATCTACAAATTAGTTTTGAAAAGAAAATAGAAATTCTAGGAGGGAAAAAATACAGTGATTGAATTTAAAGTACATTAAATACAGGCAAAAAGAGCAAACTGAAAGGTAGATTAGAACATTATACCCAGAATAAATCATAGAGACAAAAGGATGAAAAAAATTCAAACAGAGAAGAGAACACCAAGTGATAAGTACTAAGAAACACATATTTGGAGACTCAAAAGAAGGTAACAGATACTCTATTTCAAAAACATTTCCAGGAATCCCCTGAGGGGAGCCCCTGCCCTCAGTCCAAGCCCACCCATTGCTGACCCAGTGGGATGCCCTTGCAAGTCACTCATCATTTTTCCCAGTGCAGAGTCCATGCCCCAAGCAATTGCAGCATTTGTAACCCACAGCACCCAGGAGCCAGGCACTGAGTTCTAGAGGGGGCTGCAGGAGCCGACCAGACACCACACGCCAACACGAACCATTCCCCCAGGCCTTGGGCGAGCCCAGAGACCTGTTTCGCCTGCCTGGGACTGCACAGCTTACCAGCCCTGCATCTCCAGGGCAGGGTGCAGACCTGAAGACCAAGTGCTGAGTGCATCGGCCCAAGGTGACCTTTGAGCTCTGGGCAGGAAAAGAGAAGAAACTGTGGGCAGCAGGGGTGATGCCTGAGTGGGAGACACTGATTGCAGCCAGAGAAGAGGCCATTCAGAAACAGAGAATTATTGTGAGACTTTCTGGGAAAACCCACGGGTCACCACAGATTACCAAACTTCATTCCCTCCAACAAGCTCAACTAGGAAGAGACTCCAGCTAGATGTCTGCTATGAATGCACGCCTCCACAGTACACACTGACCTAGGCGACAAAAACTCAGAACCTTTCCAACTCCCCGCCTTTTTTTTGGGTTGTTGTTATTGTTTCTTATTTTTAACTTCTTAAATTTTTAAATTTTTTTTATTTTTTATGTTTTTTATCTCTGTTGTTATTACTGAAATTGGTGTTCTTGGATGTGTATATTTTTTTGTTCATTTGTATGTATAAGTGGTTGCTTTCTATTGTCACTGTGTCTTCTTGAGCTCAACTGCTGTCTTCATAGCGTTGGAGTCTCACCAAGGAAACTCTTCATGATAGCAAACTAGCCCTAAATCTCCTTGGGTCAAAGAGAATGATGCTCCATACTAACCTCTTCTTCTCTGTACTCCGTCAATTCCTAAACTATATTCTGTTCTCTTTCATCTCACTCAAAGTGGGGTGAACCCCACTTGCATCCCGTTTCTAGCTTCTTCTTATTCTTAACTGAATAGCCTATACCACAATAATACCTTATAGCTCTTTATTCATATTACCTCTCTACCTCACTTCTTTGGATCTCTAGACATTACTTCTCCCCACCTACAGAGGTCCTGCTAACTGAAGAGAAGGTCATTCTAGAAAATGGGTATTTATTTGCTTGCTATCTTAATATATTATGAGAGCTCTTATGGAAGAAAACTTCTCCTATAGGTACTAATCACCATTATAACTGTTTCAGTTGAAACTGTTGTGTATACACAATTAAAGGCTCACAATTCTTCACTAATTGGACTGGCAACTATTGATCTATGCTATTCAGAGTACCCCATCCCAACTAAGCAAAGATATAAGAAGCTCCAATAACCCCTCCAAGAGTAATATTCACTGTCTTCAAGCCACACCCCCTGTATCTGAAAATGAAGAAAATGGGAAATAACTCTCCTCCTCAACCTCGCAGCTCTCCATCCAAGGAGTCCCTGATCCGAGTCCTAGACGAAAACCTAGAAAAATGTATCAACATTGTGATTAGTAATTCAATCAAAGAGTTGAAAGAAGAATTAAGGAAAGAGATCAGAGACCAATTTCAAGTGATGAGAGACAACTTATATAAAAAAATAAGGAAACAATTCCAGGCGATGAAAGACAATATTTATAAAGAGTTAGACACCCTGAAAATAGATGTAGAAGAAATCTCAGAATTGAAAAATACTGTCAACCAAATCAAATGTTCATTGGAAGATACTAATATCACAGTAAACTCAAGAGAAAATAAAACCTAAGCTCTTGAAGAACGTAAATCAGATAACGAAGACAGGCTGAGCAATGTCGAGTTCAAGGAGCACAGATAACAAAAGAAACCTATTGCACATGACCAGAATTTCCAAGCAGTATTTGACGAGATAACAAGAAATTACCTGAGAATAATTAGACTTGAAGAAAACATGGAAAAACAAAGGGGCATTAAGAACCTTCTAAGTGAAATTATCAATGAGAATTTTCCTCATATCAGAACTGACCCAGAATACCAAATCCAAGATGCCTATAGGACACCAAACGGACCTAACCAAACGAGAAATTCACCAAGACATATCATATATAAAATGAATAACAGAGAAGTTAGAGAATTGTAAAAGCAGCTAGGGAAAAGCCCAAATGACATTCAGAGGCAGACCAAATAGGATCACTATGGATTTTTCAGATCAGACAATGAAGGCCAGAAGAGCTTAGAACAATATTTTTAAAACCTTGAAAGAAAACAATTTTCAATCAAAGATAATATACCCTACAAAACTCAGCTTTAAATGTGAAGGGGAAATTAAATACTTTAGTGATAAATTCAAGCTAGCAAGATACATGAACACAAACCCTGTGTTACAGAATATTCTCAAGGACATTCTTCATTCAGAAGAACATTGCTAATAATTCCTTAAACCCTTAAACAAGAGATTGTCTATAACCACAATACACACCAAAAGATATCCAAGATGGCACAAAACACAGCAATAGTTGCAATGTCTGAGACTCAGATTCCCATATCTATTCTAACTCTGAATGTGAATGGTCTCAACGCCCCAATTAAAAGACATAGATTGGCTTAATGGATCAAAAAACAAAATCTAACAATATGTTGTCTACAGGAGACACACCTCACACTCAAAAATAGACACAGACTGAAGGTGAAAAGTTGGCAAAAATGTCTACCAGGTCTGTGGTCCAAAAAAAGCAAGCTGGCATTGCAATCCTAATATCTGATAAAGTTAATTTTGATCAAAAGTTGTCAGAAAGGATACAGATGGACACTGTATCGACTAAAAGGGACAATTCATCAAGCAGACAAAACAATTATTAACATTTATGTCTATAATTACAACCCCCCCAAATGTATGGAAAAAATACTCAAGGACATTAAACCCCTCATTCATATCAACACAGTAATACTGGGGGACTTCAATACACCAATATCAACATTAGACAGATCATCAAAACAAAAAAGCAACATATATACCTCCAATATGAACAACTCTATTAATCAAATTAACAGACATCTACAGAATATTCCATCCTAAATCAGCTGAATTTACCTTCTTCTCAGCAGCTCACTGATTCTTCTCTAAAAGACCACAAACTAGTCCACAGAACTAACCTTAACAAATATAAAAAAGCTAATACAGTCCTATGTATCCTGTCAGACCACAATGCTATGATCTTAGCAATCAATAGCAAGGAAAACAACAGAAACTACTCAAATACTTGGAAATTGAATAATACCCCCTTAAACAAAGGATGGATAAAAGAGGTAATGAGATAAAAAATCAAGAAATTCTTGGAAATGAATAAGAATGAGGAAACAACATATCGAAATATCTGGGATAGTATAAAAGCAATCTTAAGAGGTAAATTTATAGCACTGAGTGCATTCATCAAAATCAGGAAAGAGCCCAAATACACAGTCTTATGCTCCAACTCAAACTCCTGCAAAAAGAGCAACAATGGAATCCCAAAGCTAAATAGAAGACAGGAAATGACAAAAATCAGAGCTAAAATCAATGACATTGAAAACAAACAAACAAAAAAATACAAATTATCAACAAAACAAAGAACTGGTTTTTGAAAAAAAAAAAACAAGATCGACAGACCCCTTGCCAACCTCACCAAAATGAAGAATGAAGTGAAGCAAATCAACAAAATCAAAGATGAAAACAGAGATATCACCACAGACTCAACCAAAATCCAGAAGGTTATCAGAACTTACTTTGAAAAATTATACTCTGCCAAGTTTGATAATCTGGAAGATATGGACAGATACTTGGCCACATACAACATTCCCATATTAACAATGCAGGACAATGAATATCTAAACCAGCCTATCTCAGCTACCAAAATTGAAGCAGCAATCAAAGACCTCCCAAAAAAGAAAAGCCCAGAACCTGATGGATTCATAGTAGAATTCTACCAAATTTTTACAGAAGAATTAACATCAATCCTCTACAAGCTTTTCCATGAGATTAAAAGGGATGGAGCATTCTCAAACACTTTTTATGAAGCAAATATAACTCTAATACCAAAACCCAACAAAGATACATCAAGAAAAGAAAACTACAGACCAATTTCCCTGATGAACACAGATGCAAAAATCCTTAATAAAATTTTAGCTAATCAGATCCAAAACTGCATTAAAAAGATAATACATCATGATCAAGTGGGCTTCATTCCAGGAAAACAGGGCTGGTTCAACATATGCAAATCAATAAATGCAATTCACCACTTAAAAAGAATTAAAAAAAATCATATAATCATCTCACTGACGCAGGAAAGGCCTTCGATAAAATTTAATACCCTTTTATGCTCAAAACTCTGGAGAAGATAGGGATCAAGGGTAGATATTTTAACTATGTAAGATCCATTTATGAAAGACAGCCAACATTATGCTCTATGGAGAAAGACTGAAAGCATTTCCATTGAATTCAGGAACAAGATAAGGTTGTCCACTTTCACTACTCTTATTCAATATAGTCCTTGAAACACTTGCCAGAGCTATCAGACAAGAGAAGGAAATCAAAGGAATTCGAATAGGAAAAGAGGAAGTCAAGTTGTCTCTATTTGCTGATGACATGATCCTATACCTAGAAGACCCAATAAGCTGGACCAGAAGACTTCTAGAGCTTATAAACGATTTCAGCAAAGTGGCTGGCTATAAGATTAACACCAATAAATCATTAGCTTTTCTATACTCTAGCAACAAGTCCACTGAAGAAGAAATCAGGAAATCTGTCCCATTCACAATCTCTTCAAAAAAAAGATACTTGGGCATCAATCTTACAAAGGATATTAAGGACCTCTAAAATGAAGACTATCAAACGTTAAAAAAAGAAACTGCAGAAGATCTGAGTAGATGGAAAAACATTTCATGTTCATGGTTAGGCAGAATCAGTATAATCAAAATGGCCATTCTACCGAAAGCCCTATGCAGATTTAATGCAATCCTCATCAAGATACCAATGTCATTCTTCAAAGATATAGAAAAGGCAATTCTGAAATTCATATGGAATAACAGAATGTCCAGAATAACCAAAACATTACTGAGCAAGAAAGAGGCAGCACGTGTCACAATTTTTGACCTGAAATTATACTATAGGGTTATAGTAGTAAAAACAGCATTTTATTGGTATCAAAACAGAACTGAAGACTAGTGGAACAGAATAGAGGATTCTGAGATGAACCCCCATACCTTTAACTATCTGATATTTGATAAAGGGGGCAGAAGCATAGTGTGGAAGAAGGACAGCCTGTTCAACAAATGGTGTTGGGACAAATTGGATAGCTATATCTAGATAACTGAAATTGCATCCTTACCTTTCATCCTGCGCAAAAATTAAATCTAAATGGTTCAAAGATCTGGATATTAAACCAGCAACTTTACAATTGCTTGAAAAAGAGGTAGGATCAACACTACATGAGATAGGTAGGGGTTGGCTCCGCCTTCCTTAACAAGACTCCCATGGTGCAAGCAGTAAAGTCAAAAATAAATAAATGGGATGCAATTAAACTAAAACACTTTTGCACAGCTAAAGATTTAGTCAAGAGTCTCAAGAGAGAACCTACAGAATGGGAGAAAATCTTTGCCTGCTACACCTCAGACAGAGGGCTAATATCCAGAATATACAAAGAACTCAAGAAACTAAACACCAAAACCACAAATAATCCATTCAGTACATGGGCTATGGAACTAAAAAGAAACTTCTCAATGGAGGAAGTTCAAAAAGTCCACAAACATATGAGAAAATGCTCTATCTACATCACTAGCAATCAGAGAAATGCAAATCAAAACTTAACTGAGATTCCACCTCACTCCTGTCAGAGTGGCAAAAATGAAGAATACGAACAATGAAAGATGCTGGAGGGGCTGTGGAAAAAGAGAAATGCTGTCAGGTTGCTGTTGGGACTGCAAGCTGGTACAGCTGCTCCGTAAAGCAGTGTGGAGACTCCTCAAAAATTAGGGCTGGAACTGCCTTATGACCCAGCTATCCTACTCGTGGGTATTTTCCCAAAAGAGCTAGAATTGGCATATTATAGAGATATACCTTCATCAATGTTTGTAGCAGCTCAATTTACTATAGCCAAATTATGGAACCAACCCAGATGCTCCTCACTTGATGAGTGGATTCAAATACTTTGGTACATATATACAGTGGAATTCTACTCGGCTATCAGAGAAAACAGTATTATGGCATTTGCAGCCAAATAGATGGAGATGGAAAAAATTATGCTAGGTGAAATATCCCAAACTCAGAGACTCAAGGGCCGAATTTTATCTCTCATTTGTGGGAGCTAGAAGACAATTGGAAATAGTATGATAGATGGCTAAGCTAATAATAACCTCAACATGTATGAATTTTTACACGAACAGGGGGAACCTTGCCTAGGATGCTGGGGGATGTAGGGAGGGGGGCAATGAAAGGGGGAGGGATTAGAAGGATATTAAGGAGACCAGAGGGAAGGAGTATGGGGGGAATCAACTCAAGAGGAGAACCTTCAACTTCCATGAGAAGTCCAATTAATACAGGGGATTAATAGGGGGAAAAATGGAACCATGGGAAACCCAAGGCGGGAAACCATGGAATGACATCAGCCTTGGCTTGCTCTGTCATTATACATGTTGGATAATGATTCCCTCCTAATTGTAAGACCACATTTAAAGAATAAAAAAGAAATTTCAGAAACTAATGGAAGATATCAAACCACAGTCCCAAGAATCCTAGTAAACCACTAAGAGCATAAAAAGTCATTTACAAAGGCCAAGGATATAGCTTAAGAGATAGAATAACTGCCTAGCACGTATGCAAGGCACTGGGTTTGGTATGGACAACATCATGAGAAAAAAGAAATGGTAATCTACATCTAGATATACAACAGAAAACTGCTATCAACCAAAGATAAAAGAAAATATTAAAAGTGCCCAGGAGTATTAGAAAACAAAACAAAAAGATAATCTTGAAAGGTATAACAAAAAGATTAATAACTGACTTTCGACTTAAGACAAACATGGGGTGCTGGAGATAATGAAATAAAAATTTCAATGTAGTTTAAGAATATTATGTGTCAGCCTAGAATTCTATATCCAGTGAAAATGTTTAACAAGAGGAAAGCTGAAACAGACATCTTCAGACAAAAATGCTGGAACTTAAAAACTGATATACTAATCACTATATTGTTTTTTTCAAACATAAGGAAAAGAATCTAAAATAGAAGGCCTAAAATTCAAGAAAGAATGAAGAATAACTAAAAGGGTAAACTAAACTTCTGGCAAATTGGTGAAGAAGAACTCAGAATGTGCTTTCCTCCCATAAAAAAGGATCAAAAATAAAGATTAAACAGCTGTTACTTGGCTAGAATATTTGGAGGTAGCACTCAAGTATAATGTAGATGCAATGGAGAAACACTGGAACATAGAGTTATGATGGTCCTGTAAAAAAGGCAATAAAGTGCTTTGCATCAAGCACTCAGATGTCACAGTCCTGACTACTATGAATTTGGGAAAGTCTTTTCATTGATGGGGAGAAAGTAAACAGGAGGCCCTTTTCAGTCCACATTAAAGAAGGTTTTGCAGCTGTGGAATCCTACAGCTTTCACAGGTCTTCAGACCATTTTGGCTTGCACCTTCCCAACTTCTGGAGTAGATTCAATCAACCTTGTAAGGCCTGTATATACTGTGCTATACCTCCCAGCCTCTTGTAGTAGTCCCCACAGTTATATAACCCATGCAGACAGATAGGCATCTTCATACTGCCATGCATACTATGTTACAAGCACAAGTAGACATGCAGTGGATTTCCAGACCGCTACTGGGTGCAAAGTGCACCACACTCACCCATAGCGTTAGAGTGTCCTGTACAATCCACAGGCTCTCTGCCACCCCTACCACATGAATGGCAGAGGAAGCTATGTGGAGACTATATTACTGCATCCAACTGAAACCAAAGACAATTTAGCATACCAAATCGACAATATAAGACACATCTTCAGGAGAAAATTTTTTACTATAAAGTCATTTGGTAAAATTGGGAGAGACAACAGATGAGCCATATGTGAAAATATCAACTTAGGGATACAGAAGAGTCAAACAGCAAAGTAGTCAATACCGCCAAAGAAACCTAATAATTGTAGCAACAACCTCTAGAGAAAAGAAAACTGAACTGATGAAATGCCTGAGGAAAAAAAATCAAAATAATAATTCTAAGGAAACCTAAAAAGATTAAAATAATAAAGGCAGACGATATAATAAAATTTGGAAAACAATGGATGACATGAATAAGAAATTCAGGAGAGAGAGAAAGAGATATCATAAAAAAAGATCTATACAGCAATCTTGGAGCTGAAGAACTCATGTAAAACTAAAAACAAAACAAAAAAATTCTATTTATATACAAAGCATTAATAATAAAGTATATCAAACGGAACAAGGAATTTCTGAACCTGAAGACAAAGCAAAGAAAAAAAGAAAAAGGACTAGAGAATACCTTCAAGACTTATAGAACACCATTAAGTGAACAAATATTTGAATTATTAATATTTTAAAATTATGGAAAAAGAAGGGAAAAAGCATAGAAAATCTATTAATCAAAATAATAACTGAAGACTCCCTAAATCTTAGCAAAGATGTGTATATCCAGATTCAAGAGGCTCAAAAGACCCAATACAGTTGACCAGTCTATTTCATATTATAGTCAAATTGTCAAAAGTCCAAGGCAACATAGAATTCTGAAAATAAGAATAAAGTTCTAAGTGGCATTTAAAATAATCCCCATGAGTATAATAGATTTCTCAGTAGAAACTTTACACACTAGGTGTGAATAAGATGATGCAACAAATTCCTGAAAGAAAAAAATGCCAACCCAAAATACTACACCCATAAAAGTTATCCTTCAGTTGTGACAGACACACAAGAAATCTTTTGAAAATAAGCAAAAACTGAGCAAATTCATTGCCTCCAAACTGGCCTTACACAAAAGGCTTAATGGAGTCCTCTATCTGGAAACAGAAGAACAATAACTATTATCACAAAAACACATGAAAATATAAAATCCACTAAATAAGCAGATACAAAAAAGAGAAGGAAAAAAGAATAAAACTTAGTCAATACAGAAAACAACCAAAACACAAAGATAAGCAAGAAAAGAAAAGGACAAAATATATACAAGACAACCAGAACACTTTTAATAAAATGTTATAATTCATTAATTATCAATAATAACTGAATATAAACATAAAATTTCCCAACTAAAAGACTTAGATTGGCCTAATGGATAAAAAAACAAAGAGCAATAACACATGTCTAGAAGAAAATGACACTATTGATGTAGACACATATTGACTAAAAATAAAGGGAATGAAAAAAATATTTCATGTAAATGGAAACCAAAAGTGAGCAAGAGCAGCTATATCTATACCAGACAAAATAGATTTTAAGTAAATGCTGAAAAATCAGACTAAGAAGGTCAGTATACAATAGTTTTGGGATAAATTCATAAAAAGGATATAAAAATTATAAATACATATGCACTCAATGCCAGAGATATAAAAATTATAAATACATATGCACTCAATGCCAGAGCATCCAATTATAGAAAATCAAATATTATGAGATTTAAGGGCGATACAGAATTTAATACAATAATAGGGGTCTTCAAATTCTCACTTTTATAAATGAATAAACTGTCCAAACCCAAAACCAACAAACATCAGAACTGAACTATACTACAGATCGAATGGAAAAAACAGACATTAAGAACATTTCATCTGGAGGTGGACCGGTGGCTCAGTGGTTACAGCGCTTGCCCTACCATGCACAAGTACATGAGCTCAAACTCCTGCAACCACATACGCAACTTAGCGTCAGAGCAACGAAAGCCATATGAAAAACTCAATAAAAATTGATTCTCTCCCTCTCTCTCTCTCATTGTCCTCTCTTTAAAAACAAAATCATCAACAGCTATGGAATACACATTTTTCTCATCAGCAGTTGGAACATTCTCCAGGAAAGAGCATATGTTAACAGACCGCAAAACAAGTCCCAGAAAAATCCCAAAAGTCAAAATCATGGCATCTATCTTCTATGACCACATGGTATAAAACTACAAATCAACACAAGGAACTTTAGAAATTGTACAAAAACATAGAAACTAAACAACATGCACTTAAAATGAAAAATGGAACACTGAAGGAATCAAAAAGGGAAAATTTAAAAAATTTTTAAACAAATTAATATGGAAAAAACCTATGATACTACATCATAAGTATACTGAGAGGAACTCATAGGATAACTGCATACATTAAAAAAAAAAGATAGATGTCAAACAACCTAACAATGTAAATCAAGGAACTACAAAACAAAGGATAAACCAAACCCAAAATTAGCAGAATTAAATAACAGAAGTCAAAGAGGAAATAACAAAATAGAGACTACCAAAAATAAATAAAACAACTCCTGTTATTTTTTTTTGAAAGGATACACAAAACAACAAATCTTTAGCTATTCTAACCAAGAAAAAAGAAAACCCAAAGAAGACATGAAAAGGCGGAAATATAACTCAGACCGCAAAAATACAAGGGAATATCAAAAATAGCATAAGCCAACAAATTGGAAAAATAAAAATAGAAAATTCTGGACAAATATAAGCTACCAAAATTGAACCATGAAGACATATAAAACTTGAACAGAACAATAACACGTATAAAGACTAAAAAAATAATAAAAGTTTCCCCAAGAAAGAAAAGCCCAGGAACAGAGATGCCTTCACTGCTAATTTTCATCAAATTTTTAAAGAACTCCCTGATAACAAAATCAGACAAGGATACACACACACAAAAAAAAACTGTAAGCCAACATTCCTGATGAACACAGATACAAAAATTCTCAACCAAATAACAGCAACCCAAACCCTACAGTGTACCAAAGAGATGACATGATTCTAAATACAGAAAAAGCAAAAGACTCTGCAAAAAGACAGAACTGATAAACAAATCCAGCAAAGTAGCAGGATAGAGTGAACATACAAAAATCAGAGTTAACAAACTTCCTGAGAAAGAAACCAAGAAAGCCATTGACAATAACAACAAATAGTCGTAGTAATACTACTATTAATAATAATATACTTATGAATAAATTTAAACAAATAAGTAAATAACTTTTATAATGAAAATTACTATGTGATGAAAAAAACTGAAGACACAAGTAAAGGGAAAGACTTCTATGTTCAGGATTATAAGTATTACTATTGTTAAAATGTCAATACCACAAAAGTGTTATATAGTTCAAAGCAATTCTTTCAAAATATTAAGGACATTCTTCACAAAAATAGAAAAAGCAATCATAAAATTCATAAGAAATCACAAAAGATACTAAATGATTACAGCAATCTTGAGCCAAAAGAACAAAGCTAGAAGCATCACGATATCCTATCTCTAGACATACTAGGACCAAGCCAACATGGTACTGGCATAAAAACTAATACATAGACTATTGGAACAGAATGCGGAACCCAGAAAGAAATCACAGCCTACTGGTTTTCAACACAGGTGCCAAAAACAAAGAAAGGACAGCAGCTTCAATGAACAGTGCTATGAAAATTGGATATCCACATATAGAAATAAAACTAGATCAATATCATCATATAGAAAGTCAACTCAAAATGGATCAAAACCTAGAAATAAAAGCTGAAATTATGAAACTACTAGAAGAAAGCATAGGAGAAATACTTTAAGACAAGAGAACAAAATAAGATCCCAAAGAAAAAGTAAACAAATGAGATTATATCACACCACGATGCTTCTACATAGCAAAGGAAATAAACAAAAGAGTAAAGAGACAACCTACAGAAAGATATTTACCAATTATTTATCTAACAAGTTTATTATCCAGACTATATAAGGAGCTTTAAAAATTTAACATCATCATCAGAATAATAATAAAAAATTAAAATTAACAAATGGGAAAATCATCTGAATAGAAATCTCTTAAAAGATATGCAAATGTCCAACAAGTACATGCAAAAATGCTCAATATTAATAGCTAATAGGAAATGTAAATCTCAAACCACTCTAACTCACTCAATGCTATGCATATTAATAGTGCATATGGGGGCTGGAGCGGTGGCTCAGTGGTTATGGCGCTTTCCTGGCATGCGCAAGTACATGGGTTCAAACCCCAGCACCCACTTACACAACTAAGTGTCACAGCAACCAAAGCCAGGGAAAAACTCAATAGAAATTGATTCTCTTTCTCTATCTCTCTCTCTCACTGCCTTTCTCTCTTTAAAAAAAAAATAGTACATATGTCACAAGCTGTACAAATGTTACAATGACTTTAGGCCTTGATGCTAACTGCATGATCCAATGACTAGCATCACTGGCATGAGTAGAAAGCTTATTAAAAATGTAGAACCCTGGGGCTGGAGCGGTGGCTCAGCAGATTTGGCCCTTGCCTGGCAAGCACGAGGACCCAGGTTCAAACCCCAGCTCCACGTACACAACTGAGTGTTGGAGCAACTAAGGCCATGTGAAAAACTAAATAAAGTTGTTTCTCTTAAAAAAAAAAAAAAAAAAGTAGAACCCTGGTGCTGGACGGTTAGGATGCTTGCCCAGCATGTGCGAGTATGCAAGTTCAAACCCCAGCACCACATACACAATGAAGTCTTAGAGCAACAAATGATGCATGAAAAACTAAATAAAAATTATCTCTTTCTCTCTCTCTCTCACTGTCCCTCTTAAAAAAAAAATGTAGAATACTAGTCCTAACCCCAGATGGGTTTTATGCAATATAGAGTTTAAAAAGCACTTTTCTAGGGTCTTTGCATTATTCAGAGAGAGGGTAAAGCACTATTAAAGCATCTGAATCCCACAAATAACAGATACCTGTGCTTATCTCTGGAATTACCATAAAACAAGTAGTAAAATCAAACATATTTCAAACTATCAGAGGAACAAAATAAACAATTAATTAATAAAAGTTGATTTAAACAAAGCAAGAAAGATTTGAAAAAATAAAAACAGGTAGTACAAGTTGAATATCTTATCTAAAATGCCAGACGTGGTTAAATTTTGAATTTTTTTCAGATTTTTCTAGATTTTGTAGTATTTATACATACACAATCACATACCTTTAGGATAGATTCCAAGCCTGAATATAAAAATTAATTTATATTTCATACATACTTTATACACATAGCCTGAGGGTATTTCATACAATATTTTTAGTGTACCTGAATTTTGACTATCACCTATTATGTGAAGACGGGTGTGGAATTTTCCACTTTTGATATCAGGTTGGTGCTCAAATATAGTTTTGAATTGTGGAACATTTCACATTTCTGATTTTCTGATTCAGCATACTCAATTTATGTAAATATGTAGCACTTATAATCTTGAGATCAAAAGTACTAACTAAATTATGTATTAATTTGAAATTTGTATATACCTAATAATATGAAAACAAAATATGAAAGGCAAGGATTAAGAAATTGCAAAAATGAAAAAAAATCCACAATTACACTGAGAAATTTTAACAATGGTAAAATATGAAATAAATAGGAAGTTTCGCTTTTCCCAAAAATTGATATGAAGCTAGAAATAAGAAATATGTAACTTTAAAAAGCCTTAAGTCTGACAATTTAAAAAATACACTTCTAAATATAATATGAATTTACAAATAAATCACAAAGAAAATGTTCTAAATAGAATAAAGTTCAAAATTCAAGAGTTCAGTTAAAGTATACATTAAAAAGCTACAGTGCATATTGTATAAAAAACTGAACATTAATAAACATAATGACTAAATTTCCCACAAACTGAACTTCCACAGGATTTGCCATAGTGTTTGTGAGTAAATTTAACAAAAAAATAATGAAACATTTGCACCTAAATCCCTCCATTCAAATAGGAAGCACTCCCTTGCTAACTTTATAAGCCAAGCATAATCTTTACATTGGAAGCAGAGATATAACCGAAAGAAAAAATGTCAGTCTAATTCATGAACACAAACATAAAACTCCTAACCAAAAATATCAGTGAATTCAAAATCAATGACATGAACAAAAAAACATAAAAACGGGGGCTGGAGCAGTGATTCAGTGGTTACAGAGCAAGTACGCAAGTTCAAACCCCAGCACCACATACACAGCAAAGTCTTGGAGCAAAGAAAGTCACATGAAAAACTAAATAAAAATTGTTTCTCTCTTTCTCTCTCCCTGTCCCTCTCTCCTTAAAAAAAAAATACATAAAAATTAACTTACTCTCTATATAAGAATATTACTGAATAAATTCAATACATTTTCATGCTAAAATTCACCAAGATAGGAATAGAATGGAATTTTATTACTAAATGGTAATTATTAAAAATTATTTACAGAATACTTCATACTTAATGGAAAAATGTTGCAAGTGTTCTTTTGGAGAACATGGACAAGAAAAAAATGTTTCTTCTATTTAATAATAATTGGAGGATCCTAGGCATTGAAATAAGGCAAGAAAAATAATTCAAAACGCATGAAGATTGGAAAAAAAATTGTGAGCATTCTTTCAAAGAATTGAAAAACAGGGCATGGAACACCTCTCCTTATGAAGCTATTTGAAGAAATTGAAAAAGAGGGAAGACACCCAAGTACTTTTTATGAAGCAACCATAACTCTGATACCAAAACCCAACAAAGACACATCGAACAAAGAAAACTACAGACCATATCTCTCATGCATATCAATACAAAAATAAGTTTCTTGCAAACCATATTCAAAAACATATCAAGAAAATAATTCATCATGATCAAGTGGGATTCATTCCAGGTATGCAAGGCTGGTTCAACATACACAAATCAATAAATGTAATTCATCACTTAAATAGAATTAAGGACAAAAAAATATGATCATCTCAATAGACGCAGAAAAGGCCTTCAACAAAATCCAGCACCCATATATACTCAAAACTCTAGAGAAAATAGGGATCAAAGGAAATTATCTTAACTTTGTAAAGGCCATATATGCCAAACCCTCAGCTAGTATAATACTCAATGGAGAAAGGCTGAAAGCATTTCCATTGAATTCAGGAACAACACAAGGCTGCCCACTTTCACCACTTTTATTCAATATAGTCTTTGAGACTCTGTCTGGAGCAATCAGACAAGAGGAAGAAATCAAAGAGATAAGAACAGGAAGGGAGGAAGTCAAACTGTCCCTTTTTGCTGATGACATGATCCTATATCTGGAAAATCAAAAAAACTCCACCAGAAAACTGCTAGAGCTAATAAACAGATTTCTCAAAGTAGCATGCACCAAGATCAACACCCATAAATCAATAGCTTTCCTATATGCCAACAATATTAGGGCAGAAGAAGAAATTGAAAAATCAGTCCCATTCACAATATCCTCTAAAAGAATAAAATACTTAGGAATTAATCTAAAAAGAGAAGTAAAAGAACTCTACAATGAAAATTATTGAACACTGAAAACAGAAATTGCAGAAGACCTGAGAAGATGGAAAGATATTCCGTGCTCTTGGTTAGAAAGAATTAATATAATTAAAATGGCCATTCTGCCAAAAACACTTGATATTCAATGCAATCCCCATCAAGATTCCAATGAAACTCTTTACAGATACAGGAAAAGAAATTCTCAAATTCATATGGAACAAGAAAAAATTCGAATAGCCAAAACATTACTAAGCATGAAAGATGAAACAGGTGGTTTTGTAATACCAGATCTAAAATTATACTATAGAGCTGTAGTATTAAAAACAGTATGGTATTGGTGTCAAAATAGGAATGAAGACCAATGGAATAGAATAGAAGACTCTGAGACAAACCCACAAATCTTTAAACATCTGATCTTTGACAATGAGGGTCAAAATATAGCATGGAGGAGAGACAACCTATTCAACAAATGGTGCCGGAAAAACTAGAAAGCCACTTGCAGAAAACTGAAATTAGAACTTATCTCTCACCAGGCACAAAAATCAAATCTAAATGGATCAAGGAATTAGGAATTAAGCCAGGTATCTTACAACTGCTAGAACAAAAATTAGGACCAACACTCCAGCATATGGGAGTTGGCAACAACTTCCTCAATAAGGATCCTAAAGTGAAAGAATTACAGTAAAAAATCAATGAGTAGGATGCCATTAAACTAAAAAGTTTCTGTACAGCCAAGGAAATAGTCAAAACAGTCAAGAGACAACCTATAGAATGGGAGAGAATCATGGCCTGTGATCCCTCTGACGGGACTAATAACCAAAATTTACAAAGAACTCAAAAAACTCAATACCAAAAAACACTTTTGGCTTTTGTTGCTCTGACACTATTTTGTGTACGTATTGCTGGGGTTTGAACCCACATCCTAACGCATGCCAGGCAAGTGCTGTAACTGCTAAGCTACCACTTCAGCCCCTCATGTACTTTTCTTCATGTAATATTTCACAATATAAGATTTTTTAAGACCCACCTTTTCATAATCTTCAGCAGTAAAATCTCTGTCTTTTTGAAGTATTTCATGAAGTCTTGCTTTCACACGTTGCTGACAACTGCTCAAAGAGTCACTATCACTATCCAAAAGACCATTCATGTTTGCACTTTTCACCATCTGAACAAGAATGGGTGTAAGCTCTCCTTCCAAAGCTAATAGACCCTGAATATATTAAATGAAATTAAAAATTTCAAAATTAATATGCAAAGTAATAAAGTATAATAATTTTGTTATATGATGATTTTCATAATGTATAAGCTAAGTATTCATAAAAAAGCATCATTAATAATATAGTTCATTGTTTCCAGTTGATGACTTTTATTAGAAGTTACAAATTTAGAATTTGCAAATACTGCCTTAGTAAAAATCTTAAAAATGCAATATCAGATGACAATTCCAATAATTTAGAAACCATTTATTTTTACCTTTGCAAAAGCTGCTGCAGTCATCTGCACTCGCCCTTCATCAGAGGCATATATTTTGAGGTCATGTCGGTAGGTACTATGTAATCGAAGTAAACCACAACCAGGAAATCCTGCATAATCTCCTGAAAATAAATCCTCAAATCACTTAAGCCATATTTTTATCTCACTGTATTTCCAGAAAGATTTATTAACATCACAAAGTAAAAGAATATGAAAACAAATGTATGAATTTAATCCAAATCAAGAAATTCTAAAATTTACCTTGACCTCCAGGATACATACACCTGAAAGCTCTTCCAAGTTCTTCAGCCTGCACCCTGCCTGCAGGTGTTAATTCTCCTCCCCATTTTAAAACCAAAAGTAAAGATGGTTCTTCTCTTCGGCTGTCTGAGATGCATATGAACAAATAAAACAAATTTAGATTTGTTTCTTTAAATAGACACGTGACAATGTTAATTTTTTCTCCGTGTTCTCTTCTGTGGTGGAATTAACCGATATGTAATTATTTTATTCTATATATATTTGTGAGTTGTTGCTTCCATCAGGAATACCCTTGCTCTACCTGTTAAAATTTTACTGAAATTTCAAAATCTCTTTCACACTTTGTAAGAAGGTTCCCAATTTTCTGAGAAGCATTGCTTCTCCTTCCTCTACTCTCATAAGTGATTTGTCCAAGATATTTAATTCAATTGTGCTATATCTGTTAGATTATGAGCTCACTGAAGCCAAAGTCTAGAATTTCTCTTTCTATGGAGTGTCTTCTGCAAAGTTGTCACATAAAATGAAATATTTTACCTGAAGTGAAGAAGATATGAATGTTTTTATGATCATGAATCAGTGATTCCCATAATTTTTAGGAATATGTAAGATGACATCCTAACATTTATTCTAGTTCAAATTTTATGCAATGTAAAAAATTTTATGCAAACAATGAAATGTAGTCAAGAACAGCTTTTCAAATTTAGAATTGTGGGATCTCTTTAAGTTCACCATAGGTGAATGAGTCTTGACCTATACTTTATCATGGTCTTAAGATCTGTGTTAGGTTTTAAAAACAAAGGTATTAAAAATAAAAATTATAAACATTAAAAGAATAAATAACAATTCATTAAAAATAATAGAAAATTGGGGCTGGATTGGTGGCTTGGCAGTTACAGCACTTGCCTGGTATATGAGTACACAGGTTCAAACCCCAGCACCCATGTACACAACTAAGTGTCAGAGCAACGAAAGCCATGTGAAAAACTCAATAAATATTGATTCTCTCTGTCTCTCTCACTGTCCTTCTCTCTTAAAAAAAAAAAAAGAAAAGAAAAAAGAAAATAATCCTTTCCCCTAGGCTTGTTAGCAGGTGTATTGTGCTTTCCCATGCAGGCTGATAATTAATTTATGGAAGGATAGTTAACTGGAGCTTTTATTATACTTTTTTCCTGAAAATTTTTATATCATAAATATTGATACACGAATAAGTCTGTATTGGTCTTATTTACCAACTGTGGCATGAGAGCAAAATGTAGAATGTTAAAATAAATACAAGTGCTTGCCTGGCATGTGCGAGGATGCAGGTTTGAACCCCAGCACCACGTACGTAACATATTGAAGTGTCGGGAGCAACAAAAACCATAGGAAAAGCTAAATAAAACTGATTCCTTCTTTCTCTCTCTATCCCTCACTTTAAAAAATAAAAAATAAATACAAGAAGATTACCATATTCAAACTTGATTTTGCACTTAAGATAATCATGACTTAGGTTTTGCCACTATAAATAATGCCACTGTGAATAATAGCACTATGGATCAATCTTTCTGTGAACATCTCTGAATTACTTCCTTGGGATAGATTCTTACATGTAGAATTAAGTCAGAGCATAGGAACTTCATGTTGTACAATACATACTCATTTTTTTCATCAACAGTATTTCAATAACACTAGAAAAAATAAATTTAAAATACAATGATTATTATTAACAAAAATATAGGCACATTGAAGATTTTGATTGCCAAATTACTTTTAAAATAATTGTTTCAATTTATAATTCTACCAGTGGACTGAAATCCTGTCATGATGTATACTCATTACTATTTTTTTTTAATCATCAGCTTAAAAAAAGAAAACACTTTGTTAGTATGATAGGCAAGGCTGATTATTATAAGTAAAGCAAGCTGTTCTTCCTTGATCTGAAAATCTCAAATCCAAAATCTAGCACTTTTTGACTGCCCACATGATACCACAAGTGAAAAATTCCACATTATGAAACTTTGTCTCAGGTAGAAAATAATTAAAAATATTGTATAAAATTACCTTACAGTTACACATATGGTGTGTGTGTGTGTGTGTGTGTGTGTGCAGTGCAAATGAAACATAAATAAATTTCATGTTTAGAGTTGAGTCCCATTCCCTAAGATATGTCACCATGTACACACAAATATTCCAAAATTTGAAAGAATCCAAACTTTAAACATCTTCATCTCAAGAAGTTCAGGTATGGAACAGTTAACCTGTCTTATTAAATGTTGGGATTACAGGCACGCATCATCACACTCTGATTTCAAAAAGTTAAATGAATTTTTGAACCTTTGTGCTCACTGCTCCTAGGGAACCAACCTTATTTAAATGATTATTCATGTTTATTGGTGGAGGAAAATATCAATTTATTTTAGAAACACATTGTGTATATTTTTAAATATTCATTTCATGATGTTTAGCTTTATTCCTGTATATTCCACCTCCTTCTATAAAAAAGGCCCATTAAACATCACCTAGTTATAAATAAACAACTTTCTGAAACAATCTCTGAACAAAGAGAAGTCCTTAGCAGTTTTGAAAATAATAAAATCTATCCTGTACTTAAAGGTTAAATAATAAAATTTATCCTTAATAGAAAGGATAGAATCACAATTAACAAATGTTTATTTTATTTTTCTTTAATTTAATATGCTAGTCTCTAAACTTTAAGCAGAAAATAGTCCAAAGGTAAAGGATAAATTAAGTCACTACATGTATATAAAACACAGTAGGCATTAAAAATGTCATACCTTCCTCTTCACTAGATGTTTTAGGACAACCATGAGGGAGATAGGTCAATTGGACCTTACGATTTATTCCTGAAAAATGACCATACCTGAGAAATAAAACAGAAAGTAGAATGGACAATATTCATGAAATGAAAATGTGGTCTCCTAAAGAAAACCTAAAATCTATGTAGAGAAAAACTATTTCTCACATATGAATATCCCCTTCTATTTGTCACTGCTTTGTTGAATTTTTTAAAATATCCAGCAGAAAATTTGTACCATACGTAGTCATTCTATTCCATGGTAAACAAAAAATTACAAAGATTTTTTTTACAAAAGTTAAGACAGTTCTTAAGAGATAACAGTATAGAGATATGTATGTATAAATATAAATGTATATGTCTCTAAAAAATAAAAAATATAAGACTATAAGTGATCAAATATATAAAACTTGGAATAGGAATATTAGTGTCAATTTTATTTGATGAAAACATAGTTAAAAAATTTTTTTTATTTAAACAGCCCTGAATCTGGGGTCAAGTTAGCAATATGTCTTCATTTTAAGCAGTATTTACAGAAGATACAAATTTGATGTCCTCTTTTAATCTTACTGAAATTAAAACTAAAAAACAACTTTCAATAATGTAATAATCTATTTTTGTGTCATTTAATTTTCACTCATTTTTATTTAGATATAATAGCAAAATGCAAAAAGATCAAACAGGAGGAAATTAAAATGGAAAAATAAAAAATCACACATACACAAAAGGAGAACAAGGGGCTGGGAATGTGGCTCAGTGGTAGATGCTTGCCTGGCATGTATTTGAGTCCCTGGGTCTAAACCCTAACCCCCACGGCTCCCCACCAAAAAACCCATATAAGTAGTTATTAGACTTAAGAGTTCAGAAAGGATACTCACATCTCTAATACAGTCTTAAGTTGTTCAAGTTTTGGTTTGTTTTCCTCAATTTCAGAATCATTATTTTGCCCTAGCTCCATAAGAAGTTGTCGTGCAATATCCAGCACTTCCTATATGACACAATAAGGAATTTCATTTTTATGTAATTTCACCTTTAAAAATTTAAAATCCAGTAAGAAAGCAAAAACACACTTACCTGTAATTGCTTTGGCTTTTTGAGTTTTAACTTCCCTGATTTGTATCCATCACACTTTTCAAAAAGATCAAAAAATCTTATTAAAAAAAAGAGAGTACCGTTAGTCACTTGAAATAATTAATATCACCACAGTATATTTAAAGCAATAAAGTGATAGATACAGGGCTAAAACTATGGACTTCAAGTACTGTGTGTTCTATTTCACTATACCATGTTGTTCCTCTCTCTACTCCACCCCGACCCCACCACCAAGGTCAGGGTCTCACTATGCTGCCCAGCCAGGCCTCAAATTCCTGGGTTCAAGTGGTACTTCTTCCTCAGCCTCCTGAGTATCTGGGACTATAGCAGTTCTTGTGCACTCTGCTTTTTTTTTTTTGCTCTACCTTTACTTAAAAAATTAGTATTTTCCTAAGCTATATCAAACAGTCAACTTTAAAAAGTTTTCTCATGATGGAAAATGAACACACAATTATAATGCAAAACATTATTGTATTCTCTAAGGTCAGTGCATTCACATTAAAAAATACTCATGTTAATACATATTTAACAGTTTTCAATTTTTGCCATCTCCAAATCAAACACTGAATAGAAATAATAGAAGCTTTCTATTAATTTTCTTCTAGAAGGCTGAAGGGTTAATAATTCTCAGTATGCAATGCAACCGAATGATAAACCAAACTTAAATAGAACCCATTTATGTCAATAACTGAAAGCCAGATCAGATTGATATTTATGTACATTACCACAATAATTTTTAGGTGGTGGCTTCAAATTACTTTAAATGAGCTTACATGCATTCAGAGGTTTAAAAAATTATTGCCAAGAACAAGTACGTCACAGTTTTTCTATATGATGTATTAATCATAAGAGCTTAACATTCATCAGAAATCTTAAAATTATATTATGAGTATTGAATTATTCTCTCGAAACATACTTTTGATGCCTCACTTCCATTTTCATTTTTTGTTTTGGGGTTCGATCCCCATGACGTATAACAGCTATGACACATCTAAGTTCCATCCTAAAACAAAACAAAACAAAACAAAATGTTCTTAATACTCTAACAAAGATTTGTGCAGCATAACTCAGATTTTATTAAAAACATCCAATTGTTTATATATAGGCCATCTTTTACTGTCTTTTCCATGAAGAATAGTACTTACAAAAATTTGGTGTTTATAAAACCCTAAAAGGAATTTAAGTAGCTGGAGGAGGGGGTTATATTACGATATATAATACTTCGTCTTCTCAAGAGAGAATGACGTTAACTCTGGAATACAAATATATGGATTCTGATTCCTGAACTTTATTAATGCCCAGTAGCATTAGATCATCAAGACTGTGAGTTCATTAAATCAAAACAAAATAAAACTTTGTCTAATGGCAAAGGTAACAATTGCTACATTTATATACCTATTAGATTTTGCCCAGGTAAGAGAAATAGTACTTAAAACTCAAATTACTTGAAAATAAAACTGGTTAAGAAACATTCTAGAGTTAAGAGGTATAATTTAGTGTTTGCCAAAGTGTGAGCTACTAAACATAACATTGCAGGATATTTATACAATTATCTGAGAAAATGTGTGTGTTAAAAGTTTAGAAAAAACTGGTTTACAAACAAAATTAAATAAAGTTTCTCGAAATCAAGACCTCTAAAAATATTTAACATACTAATATAAATCTCTCTAAGCCATGAATATGAAACATTGAGTCAAATTACCTGACTTTTCAATGAGTCATTTTTCTTAATAGAATGTTATGAAACACTTTGGCAATATTGGTCTAATGAATTTACCTCAACCTATAACTTGAATGAGCCAAAGTATAAGGAGCACTAAACCTTTAAGAAATGTATCTACTGGAACCTCTTTTATTATAGTGACTTAATTGCATTGTTTGTAATTATTAAAACGTTTCAATTTTGTTACATATATAAGAGAATTTAATTTAGCGGACTCCTGTAAACGCACATAATTTATTCTTCTATTTTCAAATTGAATCATATGAAAACATAAAATGTCTATCAATTTTTATGGTAATAACACAGACTAATATGGAAAATTCAAGGAATTTCTATATGAAAATAATTCAAACTTACATAGTTCCAGACGTAGTTGGTACAATTGGAATATCTTCAGCTTCTAAGGGTATTGACCAGGGGATATGAAATTGTGGAGCAAGCTCTCTCATTACAATATTTCTTCAAATGAAAAGAAAATAAATGAAAAATTCATTCATTTAAAGATAAATGGGTACTTAATCACAGTGGTAGACAATTACGGGAGCTAAGGTCTACTGATTACATAACATAACCCAAAGGATCAATTCTGATCAAGAAAAGTAAGATCAGAAGTTCTAAAATGGCATATCAGAATACTCTAATGAAATGCCACATATCTGAAATTTACTTATTAAGTTTTAAAACATAAATCAGTATTGGACTTAAATAAATAAGTATAATAATATCATTTCTAATTATATACATCTTGGAAGTCAAGACTGTCTCTTAGATTAGGTGACCACACTGATCATTCCTTATTAGTTTATTGAACATCTATAGAGTTGCTCTAAATACCATGCTCATTTTTAACAAATCACTATTATACTTTACTAATAAGGGTAACAATGAAAATATGTTTACTATTGTTTAAATTTAGTATTTATTCATGATAAGATTTAGAGAACTCTGAATTTCACTTTAAGGATAGATTCAACAATCTTTAAAACACAGTATAAAATGTGAGTTCAATTATCAAACATTTTGAAGCATTAAGTTTCCTGTGGCTTTGTCAGATATACTTTGAAATATATTCAAAACTGTTCTTGCCTAGCTAAAGCTTTTGAATCATAGTGTAAAGAAAAGAAGACAAAGAACATAAATCTTGCATTTCTATCTGCAATAATTTTATACACTCAATAATATAAGAATATCTTTAAGGAATATAGGCTTACAAGAAGAATTGTTACAAGAGAATCTGGAATTCCAAAAATTTCTATTTTACTCATATTCCTTATTTCATGAATGTTCATTTTATACCCTTAAATAAGATAATGATAGAGAGAAAGATTATAATGGCATTTGCAGCCAAACGGATGGAGATGGAAAAAAAAATGCTGAGTGAAATATCCCAAACTCAGAGACTTGAGGGCTGAACATTTTCTCTCATATGTGGAAGCTAGAATACAATCGGAAAGAGATTGAAAGTTGGCTAAGCTAATAATAACCTCTACGTGGGTGAAATTTTACACGAGCAGGGGGAAACATGACTATGATGCTGGGGGATAAAGGGAGGTGGGGAAAGGGAGAGGGTAGGATTAGGGGGTATATCAAGGCAGTTGGAGGGAGGGAATAGGGGGGGTTATCAACCCAGTGGGGAACCTTTGACTTCCATGAGAAGCCCAAAAAACATGGGGGTGAAGTAGGGGAAACATGGGATCAGGGAAAACTCAAAGGGAGGAGATCATGAACTGGCATCAGACTTGGCTTGCTCTGTCAATATCCATGTGTTCATGAATGTATGGCAATGATTCCCTCCAATATGTAAAACTATGTTGAACAAATAAAAAGAAAAAAAGACAATGAAACTTTGAACTATAACTATGCAGTCAAAACTTGAAGAATGTTTTAATAATCACCATGTTATAACATTTCTAAACTGTGAGTTAAAATCTTTAGGCTTTTATCTGTACTGTTCATAAATTAATCAGTCTTCAATAATCTAAACTATAATTCAGGATCTGGTATAGTCTCTGGAGGTGTCATTTTTACTATTTAAAAAACCTTCACCCTTTAATGTTAGCATTTATTGGTTTCTGAATAACTATTATGAAAAGGGAAGGAAAAAGAAGAAAAAGAAATTAATAAATCCTTACCCAAGTATTTTTGCACAATCATCATAATACTTCATGGAATTTTTCACAAAACTGAAGCCATTGACATCACAGACATAGGACTGTCCATTGGCCCGTAACAAATCAAAGCCACAAACTGTTTGCTATTTAAAATAAATTATAAACTTTGGTTTCATTTACATTATCATTCAATTTACCAGTCTTATCAGAACATATATTTTATAAATGTCTAAAAGTATATTATTATATATTGATTTATTTCATAGTTAAGTAAGAAATGGAAGAAATTACTTATTTGAAACTTTAATATTCTGAATATACATTATGTATTACATGTGCTTAAACTCCTTATCATAAAATACACATAAAGAAATAATGCATAAAGGACAGAAGCCAAAAAAGAACATACTGCATCAAAAAGATCTCCAACTAAAACTTAAATTTTCAAACAGTAAATATTTAAAAAATTCTGATAAAACTTTTTACATTATAGAAATGAGGTCATTTAAATCACAATCCAATAAAAGGAAAACTAGTTTTAAAGATAGATCTGAGGAGAAATGTTTTATTATCCCTACAAATCTTTTATTGTCTGACAACCACATATTTGTGAGCATCCAAAATAAATTTATTTGGAAGAAAAAAATAGCTGAAAGTTGTAAATTTGCTTCTCAGAGTGTGAGAGACTTTACACTAATGTTAACACACAAAGTATAAATTTATTTTTTAATAATCAGAAATATCTACAAGTCTTTAAGTTACAAATCCAAGACACCTTATGACCCAGCTATCCCACTCCTGGGTATTTTCCCCAAAGAGCTAGAATCAGCTTATTACAGAGATACTGCTTCATTAATGTCTTTAGCAGCTCAATTTACTATAGTTAAACTATAGAACCAACCCAGATGCCCCTCACTGGACGAGTGGATTCAAAAACTGTGGTGTATATATATAATGGAATTCTACTTTGCTATCAGAGAGAACGACATCATGGCATTTGCAGCCAAAAGGATGGAGATGGAAAAAAATTATGCTGAGTGAAATATCCCAAACTCAGAGATTCAAGGGCCAAATGTTATCTCTCTTATGTTGAAGCTAGAATATAATCAGAAATAGACTGAAAGTTGGTGAAATATCCCAAACTCAGAAACTCAAGGGTCAAATGTTTTCTCTCTTATATTGAAGTTAGAATATAATCGGAAACAGACTGAAAGTTGGCTAAGCTAATAATAACCTCAACATGGGTGAATTATCACATGAGCAGGGGGAACCTTCCTATAACGCTGGGGGATGAAGGGAGTGGAGCAGGGAGGTGGGAACAGGAGGGACATCAAGGCAGCTGGAGGGAAGGAATGGGGGGTTATCAATCCAGTGGGGAACCTTCAACTTCCATGAGAAGCCCAACTAATATGGGGGTAAAGTAGGGGAAACATGGGATCCAGGGGAGCCCAAAGGAGGGAGAACGTGAACTGACATCAGCCTTGGCTTGCTCTGTCATTACACACGTGTTCATGAATGTATGGCAATGATTCTCTCTTAAATGTAAGACTTATGTTGAACGAAAAAAAAGATTTCAAAAAGGTAAAATTTATTCTTTGTTAAATGTGGGTTGTATCACTTCTATTTAAACCTTTACAGAATTTAGATAAAAATCTAATAATATAGATTAACTGAGGGAGTAAATCAAATATCAAAAGTAAAAATCAGACCTTTAACCCAATGTATAATAAAATGTTCAATTTTATTGTGGAAGTACTGATTACCAAGGCTAGAATACTGAGGACAATTTCCAATAATTTTTTTTTTTTAAAGAGAGAAGGGCAGTGAGAGAGAGAGAGACAGAGAGAATCAATTTTTATTGAGTTTTTCACATGGCTTTCGTTGCTTTGACACTTAGTTGTGTACTTGGGTTGCTGGGGCTTGAACCCATGTACTTGCGCATGCTGGGCAAGCGCCATAATCACCGAGCCACTGCTCCTGCCCCTCCAATAAAAATTTTTATGTTCTATGAAAGTAAATAATATTTATAGCCAGTTTTAAAAAATAGATTAGTCAATACCCCTAAACAGTGTTTGACTGAATTACACTCTAATTTTAAATTCCAAAAAACTGATATGATTTTTCATATAATACAGAAAGAATACATTAGCACTACAAGAATACAATATATTAATAGCAGTATAAGAACCCCTTGCAAAATATACGAACAGTTCAAACGTACTACCCTTTTTCTCAGCTTACTTCTCTAATTATAAATCCAAATAATGTAGATCAAAGGTCTACGTAGCTTGTATTAACATTTTTACCTTAAAAGCAAGGCAGACTTTCCAAGCAATTAATTTCTCTCGTGCATTAAGAATAACAGGGTATCTTACTTCTTTTCCTTCACTATCTCGTTCCACCTTGCCATCAAGTGCTGGAGATTTTCGAGCTTCAGCATGAGCATAATCTGGACCAACTGTGTAAACCTTCGACAAATATTAAATACACACACACACACACAGAAACACACACACACACGTATAACCAGCACAAAGGAAGAAATCAACAAAAAACATTGCAGACTCTGGATTATTAGAAAGACATACTTTCTATTTTATACAACAAATTTTCACAGGAAAAGGTTATAAATGCTTGTATGGCAAAACTGCTAAAGCAAGATTTCATTCTTTTTTTTTAGGGCTGAGGACCGAACTCGGGTCCTTGAGCATGCTAGGCCAGCGCTCTGCCACTGAGCTAGATTCCCAACCCCAAGAATTCATTCTCTATAGAAGACTATTATACTGAGCATTATACTTCTCAAATTGCTTTAGTTCAACAAAGAAGAGATTAAAAACAACTATAAAACCTTATAGAAGGAAAAAGTTGCCAAAATTAAAGATTTTTTTAAAAAGGTAGGAAAATGAATCAGAATGTAAACAGGAGAGGTAATAGACAGAAAAGATTGAAATATGAAAAAGCATGATGCATCTAAGTATGGAAAAGTTATGAGATGTAGTTTAAAGAAATAAGATTTGCAAGACAGAGGATAGACTATGATATTATCTGTATGCTAGACTTACGAATCTATTTGTTATCTATGATCAATGAGAATATACCAGAGAATTTTTAAGGACAGGTTCAAGATCAGATTTAAGCTTCAGAAAGAACACTGTGGTTAGAGAAAGACAGGTTCAAAGTTAACCTATTAATATCTCATTTGTTACCAGTTGAAATTATTGATAATTTTATATGACATATTAACTGTCACAGAATTCAAAATATCATTTACACTTTATCACTCTTCAGAAAAGTGGTGGCTATTAGGTCCATTGGATATTTTATTATTTAAAATCCTTTTAAATAATCATGTTCACTATTATATTAAAAAGTCAAGTTTAAACATTTTAATAATTAGGCTTTGATAAAATATCTTCTTTGTAATCCTGTATTTTATTAAGCATTTAAGAACACTGCTTAAGAAAGGATCCATAGACTTCCAACTGATACAGGAATTTAAGAATCCTTAATTAAAAAGAAAGAGATCTAGAATAGAAATTAGATGTAGCTAACTGGTTATGCTTTCTTCTGAGATTATTGGTAATCTCAAAATACAAAACTAATATCTACATGGACTCTTACTTATGATGGTCTGACTTGTGATTTTTCAATTTGACTTACAATGGCATAAAAGTGACATACATTTAGTAGAAGTCACAATTTGAATTTTGAATTTTTATCTTTTCCTGGGCCAGTGATGTACATGATACTCTCTCATGATGCTGTACAATGGCAGTGAATCACAGCTCCTAATCAGTCACACAATTGTGAACGTAAACAACTGATACTCCACAGTATAACATGTTGCTAAACTATGATTTTCATAGATTGCATGGATTAAATGTATTTTCAATGTATAAGGGATTAATCAGGATGTAACCCCATCATTAAGTGGAAGAGCATCTGTAATTTAACTTATCCTACCTTAACATCAGTATCACCTTAATTACAAAATTAAAATATACTTCAACCATTCTTACCTTAACATCAGTACCATCTGTGGGCATAAACTCTTCGTATATATATGAACCTGTTTTTCGTACATTGCTTTCTGGGGAATATACACTACTTCGACTGCCAATCTGAAAATAAAAGATGGCCATCAATATAAAAATCACATTATTTTACAACTAAAATGCACCAATAAAAATATCTGGAAATAATCATATTATTTTCATCTTTTTCATAATGTAACCTTTATTTCACCTATTAACCATCTTAGAAATTTTCAAATAATTGTTTAATCCATGAATATTTAACAATGTTTATTATGTATTTGGCACTATATTATTCTCTACTGTCTTTATATCTTACACCTAAGTTAGAGAGCATACAAATAAATATGATAAATTATATTTCTAATATTCATTCATGTTGCTACATGTAATTAGAGTGTGTTTGTATTTACAACTATGACTTTTCCACTATATAAACAAACAAACCAGAATTCATCCATTCTCCAAACAATGTATGTTTAGGTTGTTTTCCAAGCTTTGGTTATTACAACAATGTTGCTTTAAACATTCCTGCCCTATGGCACATACTCAACCAACAAAGATATTGCCAAAATCTTTTAGAAACTGATTTTGTTTTGTTTTGTTTTATTTTAGAGAGGGAGAAAGAATCAATTTTTACTTATTCTTTTTCTGACATTTAGTTGTATATGTAGTGCTGGGGTTCAAACTTAGGTCCTTGCACATGCCACACAAGCACTCTAACCAGTCACTGAGTCACTGCTTTAGCCCCTAGAAACTGTTTTAACAACTTAAGAGTCTTACCAGCAATGTTTAAGAGTTCTAGCTATTCTACATTCTTGTCTACACTTGGTATTATCAGATTCTTTAACATTTGTCACCATAATGGATATTGAAATGGCATCTCATTATATTCTTATTTGCATTTCCATGATTGTTTATAAGTGGATTTCTAATCCTGATGCGGTTGCTAAATTATGATGCTAAGAGGCTGCACTCCTGCCAATGATGTGTGGGCTTGTGCTTATTTCCCAACTATATCAGTGTTTCATCTTTGCCAATCCCAAAAGTAAAACAACATAATTGTATTTCAGATTTCTTTTGCATTTCTTTTATTATGGATGTGATTAAGCATACCTTCTATAAACTGTTTATTTTTCTGGGCCATTTATCTAAGATTGCTTTAAATGAATTTTGTCTAACAGAAATTCAAATGAAAGGTTGAAGAAAAATTAAGTGACTTTTTTTGGTATTCTGTGGACAGGAATTTTGCTAAACAACATTAAATAACTTCAATGGCACCATGTTTATCTAACAGTTTGATGCTGGTTTTATGAATTTACTTCTAAATGATACATTTCCAAGAATTCAACATATAATTGTTTTGTTAAATGCTTACTTTTTAAAAATATATATTTCTTTTAATAAAATTTATTAAAAAAATCAAAGAATATTCTATACAAAGGTTTACCTTTCTAAATAGTCTTTGACTTCCACCTCCAGCAGATGTTGGATAATAAATGTAAACATTATGATCTTCTGCACTGACTGGCTTTTCTACAAATGGCTTTTGGAAAACTTCTCCATTTACCTCTACATGATCTTCCCCTTCAATCAGATTGCATTCTATAAATCAAACATAGTAAGAAGAAAAATTACATACTGCATTTTATTATATGCCATTTTAAAAAGAAAAAAGGAATGTATTGTTCTAACCTCCTTATAGTTCTAAGCAAAACTATAAGCCAGACCAGCAACATGAATTTATCTTGTCTTAATGACATTCATAAGGAAAAAGAAGTTTTGCACCAAGTATACTCAATCTTGACAGCATGTTAAAATCACTCACCCTGTAATGTGTTTGGAAAATCACTGATACAGATTTTCAGGGTGTGGGGTCTAGCACAGATATTTTTGAAGAACCTCTTCTCATGATTCTGATTTGCAGCTAGGGTTAGAATCCTGTTCTTTTCAATCCTCCAAAGACTAATGCCATGCATGACACAGCAATCTTTACCCTTAGGACATTTCTCCTTGTACATCTACTTTGGCAATTAGTGCCTCTGAATTGCCAGAAAGTGTATTTCAACCTGGTAATTTCCTGCTCCATTTATATCTTCTAGGCCCTATCCCCTGTTTAACCATGCTGATCTTAAGTAAGATAATTAAAAATCAATGCTCCAGGGGCTGGAGCAGTGGCTCGGCGGTTATGGCGCTTGCCTGGCATGCGCAAGTATACAAGTTCAAACCCCAGCACCATGTACACAAGTGTCCAAGGAATGAAAAACTAAATAAAAATTGCTTTTCTCTCTCTCTCCCTCTCTCTCACTGTCCCCTCTTTCTTAAAAAAAAAAAAAATCCATGCTCCACCCTTGACAATTAGTTCTGGTAATTATAAAAATCATATCATTTTGCAATTTTCTTTTGTAATAATGGTTTCTGTATGGAAGAAAGGTCATTCCAGTATACTGGGAACAGATACTTGGACCTTGAAATAGTACTGTGTGAATCTTGACTACAGTGGTTTACATCCTAAAAATAAAAGAAGTATTCCCTGTAGTCAAGTAAGGTTAGCATTATAAATTGAAGTATTCCACCAATGTTTACTTAGCATATGACTATTTTCTACTGATATTACTGTGATTTAAGTTTCGTATTCAAATGTACAAAGCTTTTAATCACCAAAGTGGTAGCTTTTAACTTGATAAATGAATTCTAGTTCCTAAAGATTTTTTTTTCCCCAGTAGAACTAAAGATTGATCCAAGGAACACTCTACCACTGAGTTACTTTCCCAGTTCCTTCCACAGATTTTTATTTTGAAATAGGGTCTCCACAAACTGCTGAGGCTGACACCAACCTGTAATATTTCTGCCTCAAAATCCAGTCACGGGAATTACAGACATGTGCCACGATGCCTGGCTGATGAATAATTGTTTTCTTTTTTAAAATTCCATTATTTTTAAACTTAGATAACATACTACTATTGAGGACTTTTTTTAAAACTAGAAATCACAAAGAAATGAAAACCTGGATAAGGTATTTACATGATTTTAATTAGATTTATTTATGTAAACAACGTACACCAACATTTATAATACATATACCCCTAAGAACTATAATTGTTCCTCAGAGACTCTTATGCACTTGCCATTTTACATTACCATGCCACAGAATTCAAAGTTAGGTATGAAATAATGATGGCATCAGAAAGACTGAAGAATAATTCCAGAATAGCAATGCCATTCTTTGGAAAATGTACAGGATCATTCATATCATAAATAACACAAAATATGAAATTTTTTAAGTTAGGAAAAGAACTCTTATGCAGAGTAAGAAATCCAATCAAGAAATTAGTATTTTATAATTGGAGAAATGAGAAACATTCCCTGTTTCAAATAATAAATGCTATTACTTAGTTTTTAATAGAAATTGCTTTCAGGTGCAGTAAATAGTCAAAAATAGTGTTACCAAAATATTAACTCTCAAGACAAACATTTATCTTGTCCTTTAGACTAAGTTACATAGAGCTTATATTCCACAGTTTAGATAACTAGGGAAAAAAAGAGTAATGGGTACTTTAAAATATTAACAGTATTATTTCAATATTCCTAGACATCAGATATTTAATTATGGCACTGTGGCAGGAAGTTTCAAAGTCAGAGATGAATCACTTGTTTTCTCCTAATCAGTAAAAATTTCTTAACGAAGTAATTTCAAAATTTTTCTTTATGATTCTTTAAATTATGTCAAATATAGACCAAAGATAATTAGGTCATATAACCTAAATTTTTAGTTTTTCAGCTCAATGTCACATTTTAATTGAACAGAATATATATGTTTGTTGAAATTATTTAAAAAACCTATTAAACAGAATACTAAGAATTCTTTCAATTTCTTCTACTTAAATAAAAGTTGCCAAAAACATGTCAAGTGGCAAAAGGTAACATACTTAAAATCTTTTACTCCTACCTTTGGGATTATTTGGATCACGGTTCAAAATTGCATAACGAGGAAGTAAAATACCTTCTGCTTGAAGAATACTATATACTTCTCTCCTAAAGAAAGAGAAACATCCTTAGTCTTTTGCTACTATATTTTACAATGAATATATTACTGTACTGTTCTAAAAGTATATATCATTACCATTTTACTAATGAATGGGATATGTATAACAAGTCTGTTTTTTTAAATAAATAAGTCATTTCAAAGTATCGAAAAAATGTTTTCTAAGGAAATAGCAATGAGAACTAAAGTTTATGCACGATACTTTTTTCTAGCATATTAAATACTAATTTTTAAATCAAGAATGTAAATGTACAAATGTATTTGTTAAATAAAGTTGACCATATCACAATGAAATAATATAAACGGACCATTAAAAACTTTATGTTCCAATAATATTTAATGACATGAGGAAATATTCATAATATGTTAAGAGAAATGCAATTTTAGTTTTATAAAACATGAGTGTATGTATGTATATGTATGTGTGTGTATATATACATGGGTGTATATATATATATATATTTATATTTATATATTTATATATAGCTTTTAAAAAAAGAGGGTCAGTGTGAGAGAGAGAGAAAGAGAAAATCAATTTTATTTAGTTTTTCATGTGGCCTTCACTGCTCCAATACTTTGTTGTATATGTGGTGCTGGGGTACAATTCTTTGTATATATTGCTTTCTATGTGACAAAATATGATAGATATAGTGACAGGATTAAATGGTTTTCTTTATTTTTTATTTTTCAAACTTGTTAAAATATATATACATACATATATATATACATACACTTAAAATATATATGAACACATATTATATAAACCTTAGAAAATGTTTTAAAATGTTTTAAATGATTAGATAATAATAACTTCCCTCTGGGAGAACAGAAAAAACAAAACCAAAAATTATAGGGTCTTATATTTTATAAAGTACTGTCATATATATAAAATCTGATATTGTAATGGTAACAAGAAACAGATTGCTGATATTATAAGAGTAGTTATCGGAGCTGGAGCGGTGGCTCAGCGGTTTTGGTGCTTGCCTGGGAAGCACGAGGACCCAGGTTCAAACCCCAGCACCATGTACACAACTAAGTGTTGGAGCAACTAAGGCCATATGAAAAACTAAATAAAGTTGTTTCCCTCTTTCTCTGTCTCTCTTACTGTCCCTCTCTATTAAAAAAAAAAAGAATAGTTATCACAGTGAAACATCAACTGAAAGAAATACATAAATGTAATCATATTATATAATTTCATTTACAAATCTATGCTTCTGACCTTTCAATGAATGCTAAGATAATGAAATATTTTAAAAATGTATATATTGTATCATCAAAAAAATGTAGTTTGAAATGAGTCACTTCCTAATTTCACTATCAGTCATATGACAGAAAAAATTTGTGATTTTCCATGCTTTAGTAGGCTCTGGAAATTAAACAAATGTGCTTTAAGTTCTTGTCCCATTACTGGGGAACTACTTGTGATTCTGGGCAAATTAACTGATCTCCCTTATTCTCAAGTTTCCTCATCTGTAAAATTAGTTAATTAATACCTATTTATATTATATTTTAAAGATGCAATGAATTAATGTATGTAAAACACCTGATGCCATGTCAGCATATAGTAGGTACTAAACAAATGTTAATAAATTTTTCCTTCTCTTAGTTCAGCCAACTTTACCACTCACCTATCTTGTATGAGATACTGCATATTCAAGTCATTGATTACAAATGGATTCCTGAGTTTTGCATAGGCAACTGCTTTGTCCAGTGGAAATCCTAAGAACACATATCATTAACATACTCTAAACAATCTCAAGATAAGTTGACATCTATAACTTTATCGACTTGAATCGATGCTATCTCATAAAATAATATATGCACGTAAGTACCTTCTGTAAAAGGTATAGGATAATACATAGACAGACTTTGGCTACACTTTTACTATTAAATCTTACTTTTTTCCTAGTTAATGTTATCAATAAGCCATATCAAGTCAGTGGTTATATAACCAAGTGAAAGTATTGACTTTTTATCGAATGCCTGGCAAGATCATCCAATAGAAGGTAAAACTATTTAATATAAAAAGATATCTACATATAAATAACATGATGTAACATGATTTTTAAAAATATACTGTGTATACAACTCCTTCTCACTTGATATTTTAATACCTACACATAAAATTAGCTGATATTCAAAGAATTTACAAACTGTTAAAAATAGCAGCAAAAGCAAAAATTCACATTTGACAGATATGCTCTAAATATAAGAATCATGATATGCTAGGCCAGTGTTATTAGAAATTAATTCTCTAAAATTTCCAGACTTTGGTAAAATTATTAATTATAATGAAAATGAATCAAATGGCAGATATTTTAAGAAGAGTCATTAAAAAATCTAAAGAATTTTAATGATTATATTTTACTTTTTATATTGATACTAAGTCTCTAGTTTTATCAACCTAATTTATGTCACAAGAGATGCAGTAGAGTCTGGCATGGTGGTGTACTCCAGAAGTCTTAGCACTCTGGAGGCTGATACAAGAATGTAGCTTGAACCCAGCAGATGAAGATCAGCCTGAACAATATAATTAAACACTGTTTATTTTTTTTTAAAGTATCTACAGTAAACCCTAATGGTTAAGAGCATAAACCATCGTTCAAACCCTGGTGCCATCTTTCATTGTGTTACCTTTGGAAATTTTATTTAACATCTCTAAACCTATGAGTTCATCTGTGAATGGGCATTCTACAAGTTCTACCTAGTAGAATTTTTGAGAAATTAAATAAAAGTACATATAAAACACTTAACATAGTATCTGGCATACTGAGTGATCAACAATATATGCTCTCTGTTATTATTCCTTAAGGGACAATATTTTAATGAGTACATTATCTATGGAAAAGGATAAAAATCAGCATATATATACAGCTTTAGGATTTAACCATTTAATATGAAGTGTATCTGTGAAGACACTATTTTTGTAGCATTATAAGAAAGTTATAAAGTATTAAAGTATACTGAAATTTAAAAGAACAAAGCAAAACAAAAAGCTCCGTTCATTTAAACATGATTTATTCCTAAATTCCCCTTAGTTTTTCAAATTTAAATGTAAGAACTCTATACCAAAAATCACTTGGCCACAAACTACAAATCCTTCAAGTTTTATAAACACTCAGAATTCATTACTTGAAAAGATGTCTTGATGTCTGTGATTTGAAGTCTCCTAATATAATTCAACAAATAGAAAACACTTATAGTCAGTTCCCTACTTTTATTATTCAAGAGGAATATTTTTCTTATCAAGAGATGGTATATCAAACTGGGTGCAGCACACACACGAGTAATTCCAGCAACTGGGGAGGCAGGAGTATTGCAAGTTCAAAACCAGCCTCATCAACTTAGTGAGGCCCTAAGTAGCTTAACAAGATCCTGTTTCAAAATAAAAAAAATAAAAAGGGCTGAGGATGTGGCTCAGTGGTTAATGGCCTCTGGGTTCAATCACCAGTCGTCCCTGCAAAAAACCCAGAAATGGTGTATAGGTTATGACATTAGATTAGATGCAACCCCTAGTTTTTAGAGGTAAATAGCTTTCCACAGGAAGAATCTTGTGATGGTAAGAGAATACCCTAACCTCAAGTATAAACATATTTTAATGTTCTCTAAGATGAGGGGTCTCAGTAACTCAGTAAGCAAAGATCAGAGTTGTGACTCTCTATGAAACAATAAAAATCAATTTATACTATGGAGACATAAAAAGTCTCAACTATGCCCCATTTTCTTCTTGTTGAACTGAGACTTTAAAACAGCTCAAGACTGCATATTTTGTTAACAAGTCATGATTAAATATCAATACTTTTATAACTGAAAGCATATCTTTACAGTTCTTAGTTCACTTAATTTATAGATTTTTAGGTTATAAATTTTCAATTCTACACTTGGCAATAATTTTGATTAGTGGATTTTACCACACAGTAATGATTAAGCTCAACTGATACTTCCATTCAATTAATAAAAAATCATAAGATTTAAATTTTCCAATATTAGTTTCTTAAGAAATAAAGTATGCATAAGCACATGAAGAATGACTGATCATTTTCTACATGGCAAAAACATAGGTCTTAAAATATTCAAAAATTTAAGAATTTATCCCATGAAATTAAAATGCAAACAAAGACATATATTCAAAGACCTGATCACAACCTTATTTGTAACAGTGAAAACTGAAAATCATCCAAATATTCAGATGTTAATTAAATATTTTATGGTACATGCCATAGCTTATTGAAGTATAATATAAAGGAGAAAAAAAGAACCTATTAATATGATGGTGAAAATCTTAAACTTACACCTACACTATGACACTAAATTGAAAAACAATACACACAGAAGAAAAAGACTAGAAAGAAATATACTAAAATGTTAATATAACTTATTTATGGGAGTAGGTTAGCTTAATATTATTTTTGTTTATTCAGTATTCCACAATTAATATGTATTGGTTTTATAATTAGAAAAGATAAAGGCACATCTCCTTAATACCTTTAGAATGGAAAGAAATAAGACAATCACACAAAGGCCAGTTTTCTACAGGTTCATTCAAAATAACTTCCTCTTCAAATACTACTACTGTGATATATTTAAATAAGGAGATCCGTTCCAGAATTTCCTTCATTGGTTTGGATTTGGATTTCTTTGCCATGGAACATATTCCAACCACAATCTGCCTTTCTGGTGGCTAAAAGAGAAACAAAACAAAAAATCAACTTGACTTAATATGAACTCCAAAACACAGCTATTTTCATTAATAAATGAGACTTGTAATGAATACACAAATGACACATTAACCAAAAAAGGCATTTTAAAAAATTATATTGCTATAATAAACCTCTTATTAATAAAAAAAATTTCTACAAAGATCTGGAAATTTTTTTAAAAGAGAAACACTTTCAAACATTGATACTATTTTTCAAACAAATCTAAAACTTATGGAAATACCCCTGCTTTAACTGCCTTTAATATGTGTTAGCATCTTCACAGAAGAAAAGTATAAATGAGTGCCCAAAACCACTCAATCCAAGTAAAAAGACCAATGTGAACGAGCTGAAATATTTTTCTTGCCTAAATATACCTGCAAAGCTATATAATATTCAATTCTTTGTGGGTTGAAATTGAACATTAGTTCATCACCAATAACAACTCGAAAGGAAATTTTATATAAAACCACACTGTTAACAGAGATGGCAAGAACTTTGATATTTTAACCTTCACACCTGATATTCCTTCTTTTTTTTTAATGAAGAGAGAGAGAGAGAATCAATTTTTATTTAATTTTTCATGTGGTTTTTGTTGCTCTAACACTTAGTTGTGTATATGGTGCTGGGGTTTGAATTCCCATCCTTGTGCATGTCAGGCAAGCACTGTAACCACTGAGCTACTGCTCCAGCCCTTGATATTCTTCTTAATGGTGCTGCTAATACTACCAGATTTAGACCAAATCATGGCTCAAAGGTCACCATTAGTTCTTATCTAAAAAGGGAAAATATAACAGTAACTTAATAGCAACTTTATAGATATATAAAAATACTCAAGATTCACTCCAGTGTATTTGCATCTAGGTGCTTAATACTTTCTCAACTATAAAATGTTGTATCCAGTTTTTCATTTTGATTCTTCTCTGTTTTCCATGATTTTATATATTTCATATGACATTATAATCTGGACTCAAAAGTGGCTTACCATATTCTCTCTTACTATAATCTAAAAATAAAATCAGACAGCATTGGAATTATTGTTTGTTTTTGTTTTTTGTTTTTGCTAGGTAATATACTTCCATGTTGCCTATTCTAACCCATGAAACCAGTACTCAATTTTATTATAAAACAGATAAAAACTTGTAACCGACTCAGGATCTGCTATTTTCTCTGATTATCCAATTTTATGTTTCCATATTAAAATTTTTTTTTTGTATCAGAATTGAACCTACGGGGCTTTTAACCACTGAGCCACACATCCCCAGCCCGTGTTTATTTTCTATTTTTAAGACAGGGTCTCACTAAGTTGCTTAGGGCCTTGATAAGTCGCTGAGGCTGGCTTTGAAATAGTGATCCTCCTGCCTCAACCTCCTAAGCTGCTAGGATTACATGTGTGTGCCACCAAATTTGGCCTTATTAAATTTTTATCCTGATCAAAATCCTTAAAACAGCTCATTATAATGTTTAAAATAGATATCTCAGGACAACATAAGTATACAACGTAACATTTCACATTATTTTAGTTTTTCAAAAAGAAACTATGTTATGTTTTTCCATTACAGACCTAATAAATCCCCAGTAGCTAAGATGATCAGGAAACACATTAAAAATGTGAACAAACTTACAATACAAAATTATTGAATTTTTCCTATTAGGTAAAAAATCTTAGAAGTACAAAACTAATTCTTAAAACATATCTGAGTTATTTTTCCATTAGCTTTTCTCAAGACAAAAATACCTGAGAAAAATAACTTAGGAGGAGTAAATGCTTATTTTGGCTCAGTTTCAGAGGTTGCATTCAGCTAGTTCCACTGCTTTGGGCCTGAGGCAAGGCAGAACATCCTGGAAGAAAGTCATGGTGAAGAAAAGCTGCTTACCTCATAGCAGCTAGGAAGCAGACAAAGACAGAAGGGGCAAGGGACAAGATTTGCCTTTCCAGAGCACAGCCCCAGTGACCTACTTCTTCCAACTAGTCCCCATGTTACAGTTTCTACCTCTTCCTAATAATGATATCAAATTATTGAATCCCTCCACGGATTAATCCATTTATCTAATCACTTCCCTAAATCCTCACCTCTGACCATTGTTGCACTGGGGACCAAGCCTTCAACACATGAGTCTTTCAGGGATACTTCATATCCAAACTGTAATATATTAGATTTAACACCTAACAAAACTGAAGCTCACAATTTCAAGAACTGTGCTGTCTAAAGATAAGTTACTGTTTCAAAAGTACTTTGAGCCTAACAGAGAACACAGTAATAATATAGTAATTTGTGATGCACAGAATACAAGTATATTTGTCAAGGTATTGACATAGTATTACGGAAGAAGTGATCAAATTTGTCATGGGGGAAAAGAGCAAGGAGAGTAGAATGAAAGACAAAATCTGAGAAAGGTTTTGAAGACTAAAACATAATTCACCAGGTACCACAAAATAAGAGCATTTTAGAGAAACAAACAAAAAAAAGCACATTCAATAGCAAATACATTATCATACAGTATGCAATACATATATGGAAACAATTTCGGGGGGTACTGGTGATTGAATCCTGAGGTACTCTACCACTTAGCTACATCCCCAGCAAGCCCCTCAACTTTTTGTTTTGAGTCAAGTTCTCATTCAGTTGCTTAGGGCCTCATTAAGTTGCTGAGGCTGGCCCTGAACTTGTGATCCTCCTTGTATGTAAGAAGACTGCACTAGTTCTACCAGTGGTATTCACACTGTTCAGAATTCAAGAGAAAACAAGTAAATTTAGTAGGGGTCAACTCAGTACTACTTTCTAGACTAAGTGAACCAGAAAAGCTATGCTTTTATGTTTTACTTATAGGACTTCTAGATAAGACTTCAGATGAAGAAAAGTTTTGAATGGTCAGAGAGAAGCCTGATAATCATTATTTTTTAAGGGGTAGGTAGTGAGGAAAATGCTCAGTATTGAGGGTTTTAAATAAGTGAAAGTCCAGTTTGCATTTCAGATATGTATAACATCACTCAGAACTTTGAAAATGGGCTTGAAGAGCTGGCTAATAGCTTTAAAAAAAATTTTTTTTACCACTTTTAGCAAGTATAAAAGATTTTCCTTTTAAAATAAAATTGTTTTTCAATTTAATTTAGAAAACTAAACATATCTTAAATCTGTATTTTAAATCAGTTCTTAGAATAAAGTAATCTCTACTCATAAAAAAATAATGACTGAGGAAAACATTGGGCTGATACAACTGTATCAAAATAAACGTGATAGATGAGTGTCATTCCTAAGATCCAGTGTTGTTTAACATTCTAATACGTCAAAGACAATAAGACACGTTAATTTGCAGTGTTCACACATATCACATGAGGTAGCCTCCCCTTTTAGCTAATTTGTAGACTTCTGAATAACTAATACATAGTGATATCTTCAGTTCAACCAGCACTTCCATTGACAACATGATAAAGAATGAATTTTGTTAAAAGAGTCTTCTTTAGCACCATTAAAATAATTTTCTTCTACCTTTTAATATTGATATATTTGTTATATATTTTGCATATAAAAAATAATTCTAATGCATGGTCCAGATTTCTGTTTCTCTTAGCCACTTGTTCTGCCCAACCCTGAGTTACACTGTGCATATCACTTGAAAGAAACTAAAATAAGCATCATTAAATAACTTAGAAATTTGAACCTTAACCACATTTATTGTATTTCTTGATTCACCATGAATTCAATAACATCACTCACAAAACATAATGTACTTTTTCAGTTTAAAAAATTTTTAATAATTTCTACATGAATAAAATCTTAAGATCATAGTATTAAATTACACAAATAGGGATTAATCCTCATTAATAGAGATTAGTAAAACTCTTATATGTTCTCTCACCAAAGAAAGGAAAAACTTACAGAATCATCTTCTTCATCATCATCTTCATCTGCATGGTGGAAGAAATGTCGGTAATTTCCAGGGTTTATTTCTGGATCTTCAGGCCCAACAAAGAATCTGGGGGTTTCACTCATTTTTATTTCATTTGATATAGATATAACAATTTATCTATATTAAAACTCTTCTAAATAAATCGTATCAGAAGAAAGCATTCTCCCTATACTAACTGACACAGGTCTGCCGCAGTTTTTGTTCATGCAGTCACTTCGTAGTATGATGACAGTTAGTTGGCAAATACGTCTTTGTTCTCAGATATCATTGCTTCTTTGTGGATATCAAAGTTGGTGCTGTAGTTTAAAATACAAAGACAATGAGGCTACTGCTTTCCTGAGTTGATACAACAATCGTTTTACCTAAAATACAATGAAAAAATTAATTTGGAGAGTACACTTTAAAAATATTCTTATCACCAATGATTTTAAGTGATACTTATTTAATCAGGACCAATAACTTGACGAACACTATCAAAATGAAAATAAATTTTCTTCAATAAGATAGAGATTAGTCTTCAGTAAAATAGCACAGCAATTTGATGAGGTGATACAAAATTTAAAAAAAAACACACATACACACTAAGTTCTTCAAGTCCAAAAGTTACAAATTGAGAGAAAATTATTCAAATCATAACAAAATTACATTAAAAGTTAAATCCCTTAACACACAGTTCAGAATTATCTGAAGAGAATGGAAAAGACTAGATAAAATTATGTGGGCTTAAAAACTATTAACAATTGAGCACTAATCTGAAATGACATTTAGTTGATTTGTAAAAGTTCAGTTTGAAAACATGTTTTTTAGGGAAAACAACATTAAAATATATTTTTGTCTCATACATAAATCTACCAAAAAAAAAAAAAGATCAGAGTGAAAAAAAAATTATTTCCAACAGTAGTTTTTAAGCTTGCTGAATTTAAAAACTCTTTACCAAATATAATATCTTTGGGTCCCCCTTCCCTAAAAATGTACATGTACAGTCAACTACAAGCAATTTTACGTGATTTAATGACATTCAAACTCTTTCACATAATTTAGCACCCATATTAGTTAAAGAACTACCATATAACAGTGCTATAACTGAAAAATATTCCTTACCAAAGTTTACTTGTACCTGGACCTCGGTAATATTAAAATTAATTATCAACCTAGATCTATATATCAAAAGCTTCAATAGATTACTAATAATAACATTACTTGATTCAAATAATAAGAAGAGTTCAGAGTATGCTAGATAGAATTGTAACACACAACTCTAAAAGTCACATTGCTTTAGGGCCTTGCCTGTGCCATTTTAAAGTTGGCACAGTGCTATCATTTTGACAGTTTCCTTTACACAGAAGGGTAAAGGAAAGCTCTATAAAACCCAGAGATGAAACTGCAAAACTCCTCTTTGTATCCTGTCTTGAGTAGTTACGGTAAAAAAAGAATGTCACATTCCTTAAGGTCTAATTACAATCTAACTGGTGGCTTCCTATAAACATTAAAATCAGTCTACTCAGTCAGTTTTGACTTTATCCATCTTTAAACTGTACAGTGTCATGATATGTAATAGCTTGTAACTAAAGAAATGAAAGAAGAAATAATTTACCTTATTAAAAAAATACCTGTTCCCAGCTATTTGGGAGGTTGAGCAGAAGGATGGCAAGTTGGACAACTTATCCAAACCCATCTCAAAATAAAATAAAAAGGGTTGAGATGTAGCTCAGTGGTAGAGCATCCCTGGAAATTAACCTCCAGTATGAACAAAAGAAAAAAATTCTGTTTCTATTATTTCTGCACTGTTTAACATTAAAAAATGTTTGCTGATGAAAAAAGAAACTTTTGAATTGCTAGAAAACTTGCTAGCAGTGGATAAATTAATCCCATTTGTTTTGTATTAAATGGTAGATATCCTAGGTTTCTGGTTTCTTTTTACTTTTTTTAATTTTTACTCTTCCTATTTAAGCACAGCCCAAATATTTCAGAAGTAGAAACTGCATGATTTTGGAATTAGTTACACCTGTTTCAGTCTGTCACTACATAACTACTAGTAACTTATGCTAGTTTCTTTAAGTCTTCCTTTTCCTTCATCTATAAAAAATGCAGTATACTAACAGCCTATAATTCTGTGAAGGCTAAATTAAGATAGCAAAAGTGCTTGACACATATTAAATACTCAATAAATCATTGTTTCCCTAAGCACTTCTATAAGCCAAGTTCCTTACTAACATAACATGGAAACTTAAAATAATATTGTTCATTATTTGTTAAAATAAATTTATTTAATCAATAAATACTATTTACCTATTATAGAAGCACATTATTGAGTTCTGGCAATTGTACTTCACGTAGTTTAGGTATTCTAATAAAGGTGATAAAATCCAGTTTTAGAGACTGAGATAATAATTAATTTTTAAAACCTTTGTAGTTTTAGAATATCATTATGAAATATCTGGAACCCATAAAAATAAAATTTAAAAATATCAGTTAATAATCCCAAGACCCAGGGGCAGGACTAAAAGTTCTAGTTCTCGGTTGTCAAACTGTGTTGTATTTCCTACTAATCAGTCTTTTCTATATATATTCTCCCACATTTTTGTGATACTTAATACAACTTTGTTTTGGGGGGGGATTATGTACCCATTGATATTTTTCCAAAACAATATGAATTAATGATTGATCAGTCCCCTTTTTTTCACTTATTCAAATTCAGTTTCAGTCCTTAATGTTGCTCAAAGTACACAGGTACATGTCCCTCATTTGATTATAAACTTAGATCTGAAACCATGTTTTAATCATTTAGTAGAGAAAGGCCAATAGATAAATCAACAAATAAATATGTTAGGAAAGCCTTTCTAAGATCTAAGATAACAGCCAAACACAAATTTTAACTAAAGCAGGAATTAGCCATAAATAGTTAGAGCATTTTAGGTAAAAAACACAAAAGATTAAAGATCCTAAAACACACTTCTCTGTGTTTGGCATATTTCCCACGTTCAAGGAATAGTAAGGAAGCTAGAGCAGAGTGGCAAGGAATCTCTTTAAATCTGTGCAAAAGACAAGCATTACTTAACCCTGATTTCTAAATTTGAAATGAACACCATCCTACCAAGTTTCACACTCAAAGCAGTAGTTCTCAAACCTTAGCATACATCAAAATCACCTAGAGGGCTTGTTAAAGTACTAAACTAAAAAGTCTGGGGGGGGGTGAGGGCCAATATTATGAATTTCTAAAATGTTCCAAGATGATGCTGATGCTATTTGACTAAGAATCACACTTTGAGAACAGTAGTTATACTCTTGGACAAAACTGGGTTCAAATACTTATTCTGAAATTTGCTCAGTCTGCATCTTTAACCCAGTTATTGAAACTGTCTAGCTATCATCTATAAAATAGGATTACAAATCTCATATATTGTTTTGAAGACTAAATGACAATGTCAATGAGTCAGAAACTAGCATATGTTAAGCACTTAATAAACGTTAGCTATTTATATATTCTGTTAACTGTTATAAATAAGACAGGATTTTTGACCTTACTTTAACTGGCCAAGAACAAATACAAACAACTCAGTTTAGAATGTAATTACTTATCTTCCATGGAATGAAACTACAGCAACTTCTCTTTGTCAATGCTGCTTCTGTAGACCTCACTACATCTTTTCCAGTTTCACCACACTGCTTGAGACTTCATAAATACTACTGCCAGGGACAAACAGCCTACTCTTTCATACCTTTACTGGTCCTGGCCAAAGCTATCTAGTCTTCAAAAAAACTACCTTGGATAAATCCTATCAGTCATACATACATAGTATTCAGAGGTCCCTTATCTCAATATAAAAATCTTTCCAAGTCATCACTGTAGCCCTTTCCATAGATTCCCTCTAGGCTCAACTTTAAACGAATATATCTCTGCTCCCACAATTAAAGAAAATGAGATTCTTGCTTCTTAACCTGAACACAGATAAATAATCAGTTTTCCTTAGATTCCCAAAGCACTTTCCAATGGAATCACTCTTATTAATGGTGGCTAAACTCCTGGGCACTAATAGTACGCTACACGAGAGGGTATTAAATAGGCTTCTTCAGGCTGGCAAAGGCAAACTACAATCATTTCTAAAATTATTTCTTTAAAAAAAACAGTCCAAGTTCCACAAAACCTTCACACTGATTTTTTGTTTCCTTCTTCAAATGTTCTATATAATACCTTTCTGCTGAGCCTCCATTTCCTTCTGCATGAAGATCACTTTTCCCTTTGGAAGTTATCCTAAAGGGGAAGTGTTATTTCCCCTTAAATAACTGACTGTAAGACTTTAGCAAATACTTTCCTGACAACACTATGTCTCTGCAAGTCCTCAACTACACATAAAACTTCCTCCATCCAATATGCTCCACAGTATTTCAGATCTATCTTTCCAAGTGTCCCCACCAAAGCTGGGGTTTGTTTCCCTGCCAAACTTATTACAAAAAATTTCAAATATTCAGAAAACTTGAAAGAACAGTTTACTAAAGAACCATATCCCCACCATTAAACTCAACAATGACCAACATTTTGCCAAATTTACTGTCTATTTATATGCCCACATACATATACATTTTATTTTCTGTCCCATTTGAAAGTAAGCTGTAGGCATCAACATGCATCAACATACATCATCTTCAAATACAATGGCATTCATGTCCCCAAAATAAGTTCATCTTTGTACTTAACCAGAATACCATTTCCACCGAGGAAAATAAATAGATGGTTCTATAACACTATGTAGGTGCATGGTAGCTTTTGGAGAACAAGGACCACATCTGTATATTTTCAGTACATCTTGGTGTACTGCACTTATTTGTTCTAGGGTTGGGGATGTGGCTCTAGTAGAGTGCTTGCCTAACATGCACAAAGCCCTGGCTTCAATTCCCAGCACCCTCCCCCCAAAATCTACCAATTGTTCAGTTTAATACCCTCATAACTACTCTGCAAGTAAAACTTAAATAGAAAGCTTTGATTGTACAACTACAAACTTTCTGCACTTCAGTTTAGACACTAATTTTAAATAAGCCTGTTTTTCAGTAAGTATAGTATTGGGGGTTTTGAACTACTTACTTCTGCATCACAATACCCAAACTCCAAGAAAGATAGAGATCAAGTCTGACAAGTGACAGACATGATCACCAATTTAAAAAACAACAAACAAAAAATGAATACTTTAAGCCACTGAAAATGTTGGTGAAGAAGTTGGCATTGTGTAAGAAAAATGGTAGGGCAGAAGAATGCCAGTTTTGGAACCAGAGTGATCTAGCTTCTAACACAGATTGAAATGTTTACTTGTAGCAAAAGTTTATTGGGGCAGTTACTTGACCTCTGTAAGCCTCAATTTCTACTTTTGTAAAATGGGTGGTAAGAATCTAATATGCCTCAAGGAAATGTTGAGAGGAGTGAATGCGTAAAGCGCTTGGCACAGTAAGAACTCATTAATGGCAGCTATCTTCATTGTTTTACCATCTACAACAAAACTATATATTTCATTGGGGAATCTGGTGTCGGGCTGGGATACTAGATAACTAAAGTCAGCCATGCTTCCTATTCTACAGCTAAACCTTCCAGTTTGCTAAAGCAAGACAACTTCTACCTGCAGAACTCCCTGGTTGTAAACTCTCAGGAAGTTGTCCAGAACCTCGTGAATTGAGATCCAAAGGTCACTACCCACAAACAAGGATGCAAAAGTCTCCAATTAAGTGCGCCAGCGAACTGCAGCCTCCCATCATAACAGAAAGCTGCAACAACGCACAAAGCTTTTGTTCTTTGAAAGTGGGTGTGGAGGCGACGACAAGCAGAGGAACAAAGACTAAGGAATGAAAATTAAAATTGCCACCCCTCCCCACCACAGTCCCCAAACTCGAGGGTGCCCACTTTGGTGGAACTAATGAAAGCTAGGGGAAGTGCGGAAGTTCCCGTCTAACTGAACCGCCAAGTTCTCATGTTTCAAACCCAAGAAATGAAAAAGAAGCAATGGAGGTAGGGAAATTGAGACGCCAAGCGGCCCAGAGGGCTGTACTGTCACTACACGCCCGCGCTGTCCCCGGATCCAATACAGCCCCTCCAAGGACCGCAAGTCTGGGGTCCCGGCGCAGCAGACAACGCAAATGTCTACCAGCCGCGGCAACCATCTAGAGATCAGGTTCTGCATCTCCAGTTCTCCACCGATGTCGGGCCCTCACCTGACACGGATGCTGTCCTCACGCGAACTGTTGGAAAAGACCCGGCACACCCAGGTTTCAGTTTCTCCCCGTTTTAATTCCAGGGACAAGGCTGAGCGAGGTACTGGTTATGAGACTTCAACTGCAGGCGCGGACGCGGGTCTTCTCCCTTCAGCAGCAGCTGAAGAGCCCCTTGGAAATACCTCAGGCACTACACCTCGTGAATCCGGGACACGCCTCTTCTCACCCGCCTCGGGTCTCACACAGAAAATCGACCGGGCGGATCAAGTTCCGGCAAGAGCTCAACAATCCTTCCTAATCTTTCCAGACAGGGGTTCCACTGTCTAGGAAGGACCGACTTGGATACTTCCGCTTCCGGCAGCACCAGATAAGTCGCGAGAAGAGGCTAAAATACAGTCGTTTGCATTTAGGACCACTTCGGTGAGTGGTCGCTTTGATGTGCTTTGTCATACGTACTGTTTTTGTTAAAGTGAGGTGTAATCCTGACAATAATTTCAAAACCACTCTGTTCGACTGAAGGCTGGTAATTTTGCGCAGGCGCCGTTGGGGCGGGAGAGCTCTGAACGTTGCGGTGTCCCCACCCCTGCAGGCTAGAAAAGCGGCGAAGGCTGCTGTTGGACCCGGGGAGCTGACAACTCGATGTGATTGAGTTTCACTCAATCGTCGTTTTCCTGCTTATTCTAAATTCATCTGGACTTTACCCTCACGAGTCCGTTAACAAGGCATCGAAATGCTTAGGAAGTACTTCTGCACAGTTGTAGCTGTGTGACTCCGAGCTTGAGTGCATTCGAAGGTCGAGTGCCGCGCTTGACTGATGTTAGGGCTTTCTGATCCTTATTTTATCACAGTTGTGATGCGATCTGAAATTTTGCCCCAAATTAAAGCCTGCTCTAGCGGGGTGCAGGGAAGTGACTTTAAGAGGGAATCTTGTCACGTAATTTTAAAGGAAAAGTATATATTTTATTTCATTGTGGGATTCCTCTGACGTGTGCATTTCTGAACCAGCGTGGAGAAGTGATTTTCAAAATGGAAATGAATTTATCTTATGTGACTTCACGCGTAGGCATATGGAGTTAAAGGCTTTTGTTGTTTCTAAATGCATTTGTACGCCGATGTGAAGCAGATTGTAGAGAAGTGTCTTGGTGTATTGATTTCCCAGTCTTTGACATAACATAAACTTGTACTGGTCCATTTTTTCAAAGATATAAATAGAATGAGTTTAAAAAATCAATACAAGTCTCAAGTTTTCATGTTTGAAACATTAAAAATTTTACTTTTTGAAGTTGGAATTCATGCATATTGTCACCGTCCAGAAACTTCTGTTGTCAGCTTGATAGTTTTTACCCATGGTGAGACACAAATCCTAATTTTATTTGAAGTGATTCTTAACTGACTTATTTGGTGGACACACAAGATAAAATTACCAAAGGAATTAAGCAATAATTATTAACAGAGATGTTTGTTAATTTTATTTGATGTCTAAGGGACATAGTATCATAAAAAGCTCAATCAAATATGATCCTGACATTCTTTTTGCAAAACTATAAGTTGTGATCCACCTCCTTCTCTAACTTTTCTGATTCCTAAATTATCGAAATTATAAGCATATCCAAAGATGGGCTAAAATAATCTTCATTTATGTAATTCACCTCTTAATTCTCCCTTCTGAGTGGTATCTTTGCTTAATAATCTGTGTATAGAAAGATTGTATTATGTTATGGATATTGCAGCTTAAAACCATCTTTTCATATTAACTACTCAGATGGATGGTTTCTGGGAACCAGGTGATGAAAAGGGGGGGAAAATCTTGTTCTTCTGATTATTATATATAAATACCAAATACTAGTAATAACACTTTTAACCACTTACTTAAAAGACTGCTTTTTATGAACTGATTTTTCTTTCTTATGCATTTTTTGTTTTTCTTCATTGGCCTCAACCTTCAGAACCAGTATTAAACTGTAAAGTCGTTATAAGCAAGTGCAGTAGAGCAGCACACCTGAAATTTCAGCTACTTAGGAGATTTTGGCAAGAGGGAGCCAAGATAGAGGCCACCATACAATTAAGCAAGAACTTGTCTCAAAAAATAAAGGACTGTGAACTGCAAAAATAAATAAATAAAAAGTCATAAAATATATACCTCCTGAGTCATCTGAGTTTTGCTCTTAGCAGTAAAACATTACAAATAAATATGCTCTAAAACATGAATCACAGTTAATGAAAGGACAGAGATTTTTAAATCTTTTTCTTTAAAAATTTGAGAAAAATGTTTTCTTTAAATAGCCTGATATGAATGATAATTTTAAAATATTATAATTACATATTGCCTTGTCAAATCCATTATCTCATTGATCTTCACTATTGTGAAAAAAGGAGTAGTTGTTATATCCTTTTTCGAACATGGATACTGAGGCTTAGGTAAGATCACACACCTGAAATTCATACTCTGTACCTTCTTAAACACACCCTACTTGTAGTTCCATACATGTGTTCTCACCAGCAGCACTCTGCATCGTTTGTAATACTTGATATGTCAGGTTTTTTTCTTTTGTTTCTGTTGTTTGTATAGTGTTGTTGTATTGTGGTTTTAATTATTTTCAAACAATATCCTTAAAAAAACAAAAGTTTTCTTTAATAGATGTGATTTTTTTATTTCCTATTTTAGAAGTCATTGCCAGACCTAAACTCAGAAAGATTTTAATTTTTCTTCTCTTCTAGAATTGGAGTTCTGTAGTTATAGGTTTTACATTTAGATCTATAACCCATTGTGAGTTCATTTTTACATATAACGCAAGAAGGTATGAGTTGAAGTTAATTTTTTTTCATATAGGTGTTCAGTTGTTCCAGTATTTATTGAAAACACTATACTTTTTTCATTAATTTACTTTGGCACCTTTGCTGGAAAATCTGTTTACCATATTTGAGTGGTGTCTTTCTTTTTTTGTGCACTATATTCTTTTCCATGTATCTACTGCTACCATTTTGCTAGTATAATACTGTCTTGATTGCCATAGCATTATAGGAAGTCTTGAAATGAAATCATATGAAGTTCTTCAACTAGGTTTACTTTTCAAAGTTGTTCTAACTAGTCTAAGTCCCTTGTCAGTTTTAGAATCTATTTCTACAAGAGATTTCTGGATTTCTGATTGGAATTGCATTGAAGCTATAATCCATTTGGTAGAAATTGGCATCTTCTTGAACATATCTAGCTTTACAGCTTTCTAAATTCTAGACAGAAGCTTGTGTCGGAATTTTTAAATTATTTCAGAAGGAAATAATTTGCTTCCAATTGTGTTATTCACTATAGTATCCTTATGGGAAGAGATTATAAAACTGAACCCTTTATTTGTAAAATGTATGCTATCCCTTACTGCTCTCTCAGGAACATTATACTGTTTATCACATTTTGTTTTCTCTCTCTCTCCTTTGTGAACTCTAGAAGTCCTTCATTGGAAAAACTTCTTGGGTTATTCCCTTCTTGCCCACAAAACAATCTTTCTTTAAATTTTTTTTAATTGTAATAATTTGAAATTTACCATTTTAACCACTTTTTAAAGAGAGAGGGACAGTGAGAGAGAGAGAGAGAGAGAGAGAGAGAATGAACTTTATTTAGTTTTTCATGTGGCCTCCGTTGCTCTGACACTTCGTTGTGTACCTGGTGCTCAGGTTTGAACTCGCGTCCTCGCACATGCCAGGCAAACAGTGTAACTGCTGCGCCATGGCTCCAGCCCCCATTTTAACCATTTTTAAGTGTACTGTTAAGTAGCGGTAAGTCCATTCTTGTTGTTTTTTAACAGTTAATACCATCCATCTCCAGAACTCCATCTTGTATAAATGGAACTTGGTATCTATTAAACAATAATTTCCTGGAACTTCCCTGCTCCCTATTCTCAGTCCCTGAGTATCACCATTCTAATTTCTGTTTCTGTGAATTTGACATTGTCTTTTTGTGAGTTTTAAAATTTCATGTAGTATAATATCCTTAAGATTTTTTTCATGTTGAAGAATATGTCAAAATCTCCCTTTTTAAGGCTGAATAATGTGTCACTATATGTGTGTAGCTTATTTTGTTTTTCTGTTCATCTCTCAATGGAGATTTGGTTTGCTTCTACTGATGAGCTATTGAGAAAATTCCTGCTTTGAACTGGCTGTCAAAACAATCTCTTAACCCCAGTAGAATGTAAGCTATGACCCATGAGGGTCAAAGGGATATATATCTTGCTCACAGTCATATCTTCATTGTTGCATTTATTACATAGAAGGTGCTCAATAATATTTTTAGATAAATGGCGAACCTTTTATCTATCTCTTAATAACTTTCTTTATGTCTCCTTGCCTTCATAACTAAGTGCAAGCTTACTAAGTCCACTTTCTCAATTTCCAGTCCTTATTGCAGTCTGTTTTCTGTCTGTCCTGCTGTACTATAACTATTGCTAAAACCACTGGATACATTTTAGTTCTGTATCACTTACCCCTCTCCTCCTTGTAAGAGTGAAGGCTATATATGCTAGGTATGAGTTCTTTGTTTTATATTTATTTATATATATATATATATATTAAAATATCTTTTCCCAATTTCTGACTTGCCTTTTAATTTTCTTAGTAGTATCTTTTGATGAATAGAAGTTTTGATTTTTTTTTGAAGTCCTGGTATATTTTTTTCCTTTATGGATTATGCTTTTTTGTGTCCTGTTTAAGAAATCTTCACTTATTCCAAGGATTTTAAGATCTTTTTGAATGTTTTCTCCCAGAAGCTTTGTTGTTTACCTTTCACAATTAGAATTATGATCTATGTGGAGTTAGTTTTTAAGGAAGATTTGAGTTAGGTGCTTATTGTTGTTGTTTTCCTATACAGATATCCAGTTATTCAGTAAAACTGAAAAAAAATATGTTCTCCTGTTCTGTTGAATATTTTATTGTGAACTAATTGACTTTATGTGTCTGGATCTAATTCTGTATTCCCAATACTGTTCAAACACCCTATTTGTCATTTTTATGCCAATACTACAGTCTTATTTATTTTATTTTTATACAAAGTCATAAAGTTTGATCCATTCTTTTTTTAGGTATTTCTTTTTATAACATTATTTTTGTTGGTGCATTATAGTTGTACATAATGATGGGGATTTGTTGTCACATATTCATAAATGCACACAATACAACAATGTAATTTGGCCAACATCCCCTGCCCAAGCACTGCCCTACCACCCTCTTCCCATCCCCTGGTTTCTTGCCTCTCTTTCTGGGATATATATTTATTCTTATATACCCAAGTAAAGTGACATAATTCTTACACTTTTGACTTTATTTTTTATATGTGACAATAGTAAATGCAATGATATAAAAACTTGGAGTATACCTTGTTTTAACTCAATTCCAGCATTTCCCCTTCGCCTCTCTTCCTCCCACCCTCTGTTCTTGTTAGATATATTTGACAATAGGATAAACGTTAAATTTTCTTTTTTTTTAAGAGAGAGAGAGAGAGAAAGAATCAGTTTTATTTAGTTTTTCATGTGGCTTTTGTTGCTCTGACACTTCGTTGTGCAGATGGTGCTGAGGTTTGAACATGCATCCTCGTGCATGCCAGGCAAGGGCTTTCACTGCTGAGCCACTGCCTCAGCCCCAACATTAACATTTTATTGAAAGCATGCAGTATAAATTATTCTAATTCAGTCTCCAGTATCTCCCCCTCCATTCATTTTTAAGATGTTTCAGGATCTGTAATAAACATGCAGTTTGATGTGGGGGTATAGCCATCTTTTATAAAATGGAAAAAAAATTATACATAGAAATGAAAGTGAATTAAACTCAAACTGATAACACTATATAGAGAACTGATTATTTTTTAGATCTGTATTAGCATTACAGAACTTTCACTTTAATGTTGGAATTGCATTGGTGTTCTCTCTGGAAGTTGTAAATAGGTCAGAAAAGTGGTTATTAGGTGTTCAAAGAGCTGTGTCACAGGGGAAGAGACTTATACAACTTAAGCCATGGTTCACAGGCAGTCTGTTCTCCTTTATTTGAAAATTCTCTGTATAGCAATATAGTCTTTGTTTCATCCCTTGATCCTCTAATGGTCAGAAAACATTGCTTTTGGAATTTTGAAATTATAATTATTTTTACCAGAGTTGTAGCAGAAAACTGAAGATATATTCTTTTGTGATTTTAAAGAAAATTTAATGAGGCTCCTATTTTCAAAGGTATGGATAAGACAAAGAAACCAGGAGCCTAGCAGCAGCAGAAAATAGTACCACCTCTAGGACTGAAGCTCAAGGAAAAATGATTTTGACTTTCAGTGAGAATTAGAGATATGGAATACGGGCACGCTCCCCATGGGTGCTCTTTGTAAAGGGTTATAGTGTTATCTAAGGAAAGAGCAAGTAAATAAATTCTGAGTTCTCTCTTCTCCAGCATTCTGATTTGCCTTGTCAGTCCCTCCCACTGACAGTTCCAATCAGAAAATGATAAATACAGTATTTAAGGATCAGTTTCCTAGGGCACAGCGAACAGGAGAGAAAGGCCAAAAGTGGATACAGAGGATCAAGCTTGGTGGCACACAGAATGACCAATAAAGAATAGTGTAACTGAATATATGTATGTGGTATATAGATATATGTATATAGTGTAACTGAATAGCTGAAAATATAAAACAAAAACTTTTTTCATACAGAACAAAACTTGTTTTTGTTCAAGAAAAATGGTTTACATGTAGTTCAGAGGCATGTATGAAATCTGGCTGGTAAAATCTGTCATTTATCATTAAATATTAACAAAATATATTTATCATTATTCGAGTATAAGGTTTTTTTGCATTTTGCAATGATCATGAATATATTTAAAAGTAATATAAAATTATATTTCTGTTCTTACAATTCATAATTTAAGTGTCATGTAACAGGACCAACCTGTGTAAGTAATATTTCAGTTGTTGGCATAGGAGACTTTAACCAAACTTTTTAAAGTATATTTGTTTACTTTTTCTGCAGTATATAGGAAATTTTTAGCATTTCTTATCACATGAAAATAGACGATAATTTGTCATGATTCATCTCAGAAATAGCCTTTGAATATTTTAGTTCACATACATCACTCTGTTCCTTTTCTGTACCGCAATTATCTCCCTCCTAAAAATATTCTGGGAATGCTCAATTCATAAGCGGAAATGTGATAGAAGCCTGAACTGAAATAGCAACTGAATTAGCTTGTTATTTAAGTGATATCTTTAAATACCTTTTACCTAGGTTCACGATGGTCCGTAGTGGAAAAAATGGTGACCTTCATCTTAAACAGATTGCATATTATAAGCGAACTGGTGAATATCATTCGACTACACTGCCAAGTGAAAGAAGTGGCATTAGAAGAGCAGCAAAAAAATTTGTCTTCAAAGGTGAAATCGATGTCCAAAATTCTGAATATATGTTACAGATTCTTTTCCACATGTGTTTTTTTTGTGGATTCCTGATCATTTCTTTAGTAATTTGTTGTTGCCAAATAATGATGATGACAATCAAAACCAAAATGAGAAATCACACTGAAGCTATCTGAAGACCAATAAGCATAAGAAGGGCCTTCTAAATTACAGACAGAGATACCATGAAAGAAATAAATAAAACCTTTGCCTACATACGTTTCTCCTGCTTTTGCACTTCAGTAGTTTCTACTTGGTGCATTTTCAAGCAATTACACCACTGTCAGGAATTTATTTTATGCTTAATATGAAAATATTAACAAAGATAATTTGTTTACTAAAAGAAAAAATGGAAGATGTTAACTATATTAATTTCTGTGGTTCACCCCTCCCACTGGCATAAAATATTCTCAGGATTAGATTTACTTTTGGATCCTGAATTCTCTTGAATAGATTAAATATTTGAAAGGCCGTGCAATATTTATCTTGAAAGGTCCCATCTTTTCTCCCCTCCTCCAAAGAGAAAGATAAGTTTGGGATGAACAAGTACAGCACCAGTTAACTAAATAAATGTTAGTGTTTTTAATGGAAGTTTTGCCTTTGGATACATTAGGCTTTCCCCAGAGTAAGTCAAGAAAATTCTAATAAATGCCTAGTCTTGTCTCCTGTGTATACTACTACCAATAACTCCATATGGTTAATGACAAGCAGACCCATTACCTCTTAGACTCTTAAAGTGAGGATTCATTCATTCATTCATTTAATCTGTGGGAAAAAATGTTTACTGAGTTCTCATGTATGCCAATCGTGTTCTAGGCCCCAAAAATATATTGATGAATAAGATAGGTAAGAATTCCTGCCCTCTGGATTCTGTTGTAATGAGTTTCATTCAGCATGTGCTTAATTAAGTACATTCGTAGCTTAATAGTATATTATGTCCTTGGAATAGCTGAACTGCCCACACTGGAGAAGTGATGGTTCTCTATTCCCTGGTTGTTTTTCAATTGGAGATTCTTCTCAGATATCTTTAACAAAATGCAACTAGCCCAGTATAATGTAATTCCAGCCGCTGGCAAGCTCACATTCAAGACCAGTCCCTATCTCAGAAAAATAAAAAGGGAGCTGGTCAGTGGCTTAGCAGTTGGAGTGCTTGCCTGGCAAGCACAAGGATCCAAGTTTAAACCCCAGCACCACATACACAACTAAATGTTGGCGAAACAAAGCCAGATGATAAAATAAATAAAATTGATTCTCTCACTCTTTCTCTTAAAAAATTATAAAATAAATAAATGAAATTTAAAAGGCCCGGAGATGTAAATCAGTTGCCCAGGGTTCAACCCTCAGTACTGCAGTAAGCAAAACAAAACAAAAATAAAACAAACAAAAAACTTAAAGATTATGCTTCTTCCACTTTACCCTCCCTATGTTCTACTCAAATCTAGAAAAAGCGGATAGCCCTGGTTGTTTACAAAACTGCAGTTACATAACTGTGGTATTTTTGAAAATTCTGTCACAGGAAGTTTCTTCTCTGTACGTAATTCGATTGACAATTTATGCCCTTTTTAGGTAGTATCTGCAAGTATTTTTCCTAGTTTGAGTATTCACATGTATAATTTCATATTGTCACAATTTTCAGATGCTTTTGTAATAGAGCTAACTAGCCCTGCTTGTATTGATACCTACAAAATTGTAGCAACTATCATTTTTCTTAGATATCTAATAAATGTAACAGCTAAGGACTTTTCAGATTACATAGTAGCATCATTACAAGCAAATACTGTTTTAAGTGGAGAAAGATTTTGTGAATTCTGTAAACTCAGTTTGAAGATAATGCTATGATTATGCTATAAAGATTTCTAAAAATTACAGTTTTATCTTTTTTGTGTCATTCGTTCCAGAAAAAAAGCTGTTTTATGTTGGAAAAGACAGGAAACAAAATCGTTTGGTAATTGTTTCAGAAGACGAAAAAAAGAAAGTCTTAAGAGAATGCCATGAAAATGACACTGGAGCTCATCATGGCATATCCAGAACCCTCACTTTAGTGGAATCCAATTACTATTGGACTTCTGTGACCAATGATGTCAAACAGTGGGTATGGCTTATGTATTTAGAATATTTTGAGTAATATCTTTCTAATATGCAAAATTCATTGTTGCTCTAGGTTTACTCTGGGTGTCACTTCTGATTAAGAATTTTTGTGTGGGAGTTTAAATTAAAGAGAATATTATTTCCCTTAACAATTCTTTTGAATCACTATAAACTATAATTTGAATAATAGAATAAGTGTTTAAAATTTTTAGATAGATGATTTAGAACCATATTTTCACCATTGAAGAGCAACTCCTTTGTGTAAGCAGAATTTAAATGAGGTTGAAATTTTTTTATTAAATTATTTTATTTTATTTTATTAATTTATTTTTTGGTACAGGGGATTGAATCCAGAGGAGCTTCAACCACTGAGCCTCATCCCCAGCCCTTTTTATTTTTTATTTTGAGATCAGTGCTCACTAAGTTTCTGAGGCTGGCTTTAAACTTAGAATCCTACTGCCTCAACTTCTTGTGTCTGTGGGATTACAGGTGTGCCCCACTCTACCTGGCAAATCATTACCTTTTTAATGCCAGTCATACAAGATTTTCTGTATGCAGGAGATTATGTTCATAAGTCAGACCCATTGTGTGCTCTCAGCTTTTGTTCCTATTCCAGCTTGAGGTATAAAATGTTAAACACAGAAGAAACCCAAAACCAAATTAAAACAAAATCAAACTGTAGACCTGCCATTCATTCCTTATAAACACGCAGTAAAATGTCACTAAATGTTTTTCATTTGAGAATGGATAAAAATATTGAGAAATGTTTTTGTTCACCAAGACCTAGAGATATTTCTGGCATCTATAAATATTCTTTGATTGAAATTACGTTTTAATACATAATCTTGGAATAGATGAATGAATGGATGAATATCTTAAAGAGTAATAACTTTAGAAACATCTTTTGCATATAGAAATTATTGAATATTTACATACTGATTTAAGATCATTGAAAATTAATAATCATATGGTGCCTCATCAACATGTATAATTTTGTGTATTAAAAATAAATAATAGAAAACTTACTTTAACATCTATTGGTTAAATAAATATTTATTGAATGTGAATGAGAATATATTCCATGTGAGTAAGACCCTATAAGTTGATAGAAGTAGGAATTAATATTTGCTTGTTGTTCTCAATAAAAAGTTTACAGGCTGGAGCTATAATTCAGCATTTACAGTGCTTGCCTTTCATGCATGAGGACACAGGTTTGAACTCCAGCACCATGTACATACCGAAGTGTTGGAGCAACAAAAGCCACATGAAAAACTAAATAAATTTGGTTCTCTTTCTGTTTCGCTCACTGTCCCTCTCTCTTAAAAAAAAAAAATTTTAATTCAGTTTGCTGTCTAGTCCAAAAATTTCTCCTTCAAAAAATACAAAGTACCTATTAACCATTTTAAAATTCTGATTTATAAAGATTACTTTTATGTGACGTTGATTTTATTAACATTTGTATATATTTTCTTGTGTGCCTCTTTTTAGGTATATGCGTGTCAGCATTGCCAAGTGGCAAAAAATACAGTTATTCTAACACCAAAACAACACCTTCTTAAGGTGGAAAATCCATGGAGTATAGTTACTGTTGATCTGATGGGACCTTTTCATACAAGCAACAGAAGTCATGTATATGCTGTAATCATGACAGATTTGTTTACAAAATGGGTTATGATTTTGCCTCTATGTGATGTTTCAGCATCAGAAATTTCGAAAGCTATCATTAATATTTTTTTCTTATATGGACCGCCTCAGAAAATAATAATGGACCAAAGAGATGAATTCATCCAACAGGTAAATCGAATAAATGACTTAGGTTTAAGAGCATATTCTTACTGCCTTTTATTGTGCATCACACAGTGCCCTGTGCATAAGTGCTTAATAAATTCAGATAAATTGCTATTAGTACAAGGGTAGTTGGACTAAAAATTAGAGACTAGAATTTTAGTACTTACTTTGTCACTACGTGATTTGTAAACCTATCTTTGGGAATCATCCAACTAAAATGAGATGGTTGGATCAAATAATCATTGTTTACTTCTAGCCCATGAAAGTAGAAGGAAGATCAGTAGGGGAAAGGAAGAGGGAGGGAGAGGGACAAGAAAGGAAGAAATTGGAATGAAATTGACCAAATTATGCTGTATAATTATATGGAATGGATTTCTACCTTTATGTGTGTCCATAAAGCAACAATCAAAATAAATAAATAAATAAGTAAAAAACCTAAGGAAAACCAATAGAGGAAGGAGAAGGAAGGAGAGGGAACCGGGGAGGGAAAGGCATTGAAAGGTAGCAAATTATATTCCATACATGTCTACGTCAAAACAAACCTCACAATTATATATGACTATAGTACACTAATAAGAACATAAAATTTTATAACCAACAGGTAAAGGGGTACATGACTAAGTGGAAAAATACATCTTATTCATGAATGAGAGTATTCAATATTGAAAGTTGTTTTCCCCTTACTATAGCCTTTTTCTTGATTAAAGTGAACCTGAAAGAATAAGCAGGAAAGAATATATATGAAAAATCTTAAAAAGAAATGTAATTCTATTGGACTTAAGTCCTGTTTTAAATTTTTATAATTAAACCCATTGTGGTGGCGCACACCTCTGTAGTCCCAAGTACTTGGGAGGCTGAGGTGAAAGGATCACAAGACCAAACTGGGCAACATAACAAAACTCTGTCACAAAAAGAAAAAAAATAGTATAAAATTTCATAATTTACAGGGTCCTGCATGAGAATAATCAGAGTTAGCTAGATTTTTGTGGTTCACAATACCAATGATGTCTCAGTTTGAAAGAAATAACTAAAATTGTGTTTATTAAGTAGTTAGGGTTTGTATGTGGGTCCCTAAGACTATCCCCAATTCCATGATTCACTAGGAGGACACAGCATGTAAGCATATTCCTGGCAAATATTTATTCAATGAAAGGATAAAAAGCAAAATCAGCAAAGAGAAAAGGTATATGGGGAGAAGGAAGAGAAATCAGATATAAGCTCCTAAGATCTCTCTCAGTGGAGTTGAAACGATGTGTTTGTTTTCCTGCATCAGTGAATTGTGACAACACTTACGGAATGTTGCCTACAAGGGAAGCTCATTAGAGACTCAGTGCCTAGAGTTTTTGTTGTGCCCTGTTTTCATAAGTACCCTCTGCCTAGCACATACCAAAATTCCAAACTCTCAGAAGGAAAGGTATTTAGCACATGCCACATGATTTGTATAAACTGTTTAGGCATACTGAGCCACCCTTATCAGAGAATGGTTATAACCTTTTAGTGGGAATCATAATTCAAGATCCTAGACATAAGCCAAGGACCAACCTTGTAATCAGGACTTTCAAAGGATAGCAGTCTCTGCTTTGCCATGCTAACTCTTCAGCACAGATCCATCCAACTAACTTAATAAGCATTACATCCTAACCCACTTAATATCTATTTTTAAATAAACACTTGGAGCTAGGGGTATAGCTCGTGGCAAAGCATATGCTTAGCATACACGAGGTCCTGGGTTTAATCCTCAGTACTACAATAATAGTAATAATAATGAAAATAAAGTATTTATAAAAAATACTTGTAAATTGAAAGTATTTTTATTTCATTCATTTTTTTTTTTTAAGAGAGAGGGACAGTGAGAGAGAGAAAGAGAGGAACAACTTTATTTAGTTTTTCACATGGCCTTAGTTGCTCCAACACTTACTTGTGTATGTGGTGCTGGGGTTTGAACCCGGGTCCTTGTGCTTGCCAGGCAAGTGCCGAAACCGCTGAGCCACCCCTCCAGCCCATTTCATTCTTAATCAGTTTTTGCTAGTAGCATATATGTACTTATTGACCACTACTTAACTTTTTTGAGCCCAGGCTGGACAGCAAGATATCTGCTCAAACAAAACAAAAAAACCAAAGAAATTCACTAATGATAATATAGAAGCCATTATGATTACCCAGCAGTTTTTCCAGTCATGTTAAAATCATGTTACTAAAGATAACAATAAATGTTTACAAATCGTTTTTGTGAGGATTCTTAATAAGAAAATATAAAACTTGGGAAAACTTGTACTTTTTGCTGTTTAAAATGAAATATTTCACAGAGGCATAATGGTGACAAAATGCATTCTTTTGTCAGCAAATGTAGAAAACACATATTAAAGTAAGGTTAGAACAAAACACAATGTAAGAAGTGTATTATATAATTGGATAAAAATTCAGATGTTTCTAACATATCTCAGCTTTAATTGTTTCAATAAAAGACAAAAACTTTTTGTAAACCTCTAAAAGAAAATAAGCCTTTTCAATGGAAAATCAATTTGATTTTTTTTAAAATGTGTTATATACACCTAAAATTGTAATGACTGATGGAATATGTGGTTTGACGGTTGAGGGAAAAGGCTAATGGGATAAGGATGACAGGATAGCATTTCACAAGTAGATTCACTGGATCATTCATAGGCAAAGAGATTGAAGCCTTTTCCATGGGTCATTTAAAACCATTGATGGTTTGATAATGTTTCCCTCTCATTTGTATCTCTATATACTCTTAATAAAAAAAATTAACTTTGGGGTATTTTAAAAATCCAACCTAATCTATATTAGATAAGTTTTAGAAAAATTGTATTTAATTCATAGTGTTGCTTTTTATAATACATTCATATCTTTATTTTCTCATAAACGTGAAATTCTGCAAATAAATAAAATCATAGTGCCTTTGTAAAAATTAAAAAAAAATTTAATTGCCCCCCCAAAATAAATAAAACCATTGATCAAGACCTCAGATTCAAACAGACTCAGTGACACCTGTTCTCTGGAATTTCTTTCTAATTACTTTTGAATTAAAAGGAGGCAATTAGTAGATGAGTAGGGTTTAGTGCATATATCAGCAAGGGATTGTGTTCAACAGGAAGTAACAGAGAATAGTTCTTCCTTCTCCAATATATAAAGTGCAGAAAGAATTTTTCTTGTACTCGGGCAAAAGAAGACGTGGCTGGACAAGGCTAGAATGATAGCTGTGAATATCATTAGGGACCCATGCTGCTGTTCCACTATCTTTGGGAAGTGACTCTCAATCCTAGGTGCATAATATGCCAGAGTGTAGGTCACAATGTCTACATTTCAGTCAGAAGAAAAGGGAGGACAATGAGGAAAAAAGAAGAAAGAAAGAAACTAACACTAGCTGAGTTTCTGCAATAACTTTAGCTTATCTTCTTCTGCCAAAATTATATTTCATGAACACTGCTACCTTCCAGAGAACTTAAGAAATATAGTTGTATTTTTATTAGCTTTTCTTTGATTAGCTTTACCTTTTTAGTTATTCCAATAATACTTGTCTGAAATATTCTTTTAAAAGACAGATTTATCAGCCAAAGGTTAACTCAGTTAAAAATAAGAGAGAAAAATGTATGGGGGACTTGAGATACGAAAAATAATTATTTTACATTTACTGTTAAAAATTTTTCTAAACTCATTTTGATTTCTTTTAGATCTTATGCATAATAATTGTAAGAACAAAATAACAGTAGGTAAAAGTAATAAAGTACATACTACTTAGCAAGAATTCTTTTAAAATACTTTAAATATTAATCCTCGTGGGAGTTATGGGTAAGAATTTTTCATCATTTTACAGATGGGAAAGTTTTGTGTGTGTGTTTTTTTTTTTTTTTTTTGACAGAGTGAATCAATTTTTATTTAGTTTTTCTCAGGGCTTTCGTTGCTCCAAGACTTCGTTGAGTACGTGGTGCTGGGGTTATGAACTCTCATACTTGGGCATACCAGGCAAGCACCGCAACTGCTGAGCCACCGCTGTAGCCCTCACTGATGGGGAAGTTTGAATACAGAGTTTCAGTCACTTGACCAAGGGTGTTCGCCTATTAACTGGATTAATGACCTATAATGAGAAACCAAATTAAAAAGTCACTTGAATACAGAGTTAGTATTAAATTCTGTCCTTCTATTTCCTTATTGTATGAGTGTAGTAAGGCAATTAATCTCCCAAGGCTTCAGCTTCTTGTCTTTAAAGTAGGGTTAATAATAGCTCAGAAAATGATCTTAAGGTTCAGTGACGATAATATAAAGCATCTGGTGTTTTGACCAGCACATAGTGAGGACTCAGTCTGTAGTACCTACTGTTTTAGGCAAAATATAACAATTTAGTTTTATTTTTTATTTTTGCAGTGCTGGGAATTGAATGCAGGGGCACTATACCGTTGAGCTATATCTCCAGTCCTTTTTTTATTTTCTATTTTGAGACAGTTTCCTCCTGCCACAGCCTCTGAAGTGGCTAGGATTATAAATATGTACCACCACAACAAACAATATGTGTGCTTTTATGTAGAATGTTGTGGTCAGTGAAAAGAACAAAATTCAAATTCTTTTGAAATCCTTTTTGAATAAGTGAAAAATATAAATTTTAACAGTCTGCTTTGTTTTATGTGTTTTTCAGATCAATGATGAACTATATGGATTGTTTGGTACAAAACAGATTATAATTCCTCATGCCTCTGGAACTATTAATCCAACTGAAAGTACACCCAGCACAATCAAAGCTCTTCTCTCCAAACACTGTGCTGACCACCCAAACAACTGGGATGAGCACCTATCAGCTCTTTCATTTGCCTTCAATGTAACTCACTTGGTATGTGCCTTTATATTAATTCTATACTTCTGAGTTGACTTGTTTCTTGACTAGAAAAAGTATTTTATTACAAATTTACATTTATTTTTCTTAAAATAGGAACCTACTAAAAATACACCATATTTTCAAATGTTTAATCGAAATCCTTATATGCCAGAGACTTCTGATAATCTTCATGAAGTGGACTGTGGTAATACAAGTACGTTTGCCAGAATTCTAGATGCAATTAAAGAAGCTGATAAAATAATGGTGAATAAGACAACTTCAGTGGGCCAGGTGATTCTAATTAATGGAAAAACTAGAATTCTATAAAATGATATTTATTCTTACAATTTCAGTGTACATGTTTATGCTGTACCCTTATACCAAAATGGTTTATTTATTGAGTTCTGCTTGTCTTGGTTAAATAGTGTGCTTATTAGTTTTGGAATTGTGAGATACAGTAATGAGAAAATTATGACTTTGGAAAATTACTAACCTATTTTAGTTTACCTTCTATGTAAAATAAGAATAATAATACTTTGAGATGCTGACTTAATAATCAAGTAGCATCTTGTTGGCCTTTCAGTAGCATTTCAATAAATAACCATTTTGTTATATTATTATCTGCATTTGCTTTCAAGAAATAACTCATCTTTTTTTTTGCACTGTAGGTGAACAACAATTTAGATGAACAAAATAAAAGCAAGATCATTGTAAAAAAGAAACCAAAGCAATTAAATCCATTTCATTTAAAAGTGGGTCATGAAGTTTTAAGACAAAGGAAAAATTGGTGGAAGGATGGCCGATTCCAATCTGAATGGGTTGGTCCTTGTGTCATAGACTATATTACAGAAAGTGGATGTGCTGTCCTAAGAGACAATACTGGAAGTAGACTTAAAAGACCTATCAAAATGTCCCACCTTAAGCCTTACATAAGAGAATCCAGTGAACAAGGTAAGCATCTGCTACATCTGTACATTTTTTATTTCTTTGAAAACAGTAATTAAAAATATGAGAAATTTTTCTTTCCTCTCTTGATTAGTTTTTTTCCTTGCTATTTTTATACAATTTGGTATAGTTTTAGATATCCCAAGTAGTCTGTTGTATTAGAATGTGTCATTTAGATATGAGAGATTTTATTTTGATTTGTTAAATGCTTTTCGTAATTCATGTGGAGGGACTGGAGCGATGGCTCAGTGGTTTCAGTGCTTGCCTGGCATAGTTCATGTAGAAGATACTGAACCTGTTTCACAAAAGGATTATATCTTTTGTTTTTGCTTTTACAACATCCTGTTAGTTACTTTATGCATCATTTTAGTGTGGAAAAACAGCAACTAAAATCATTTATGCCCAAAACAAACACTGGAAAGAATTTAGTTGTGAAATAAATAAGGTAACTTAAAAATGTCATGAATGGGGACAGGGGAGAATGCAGAGTGGAATGTTCTCACAATGCTATAAGCTGCTATGAGAAGACATGATTGCACTCTAAACAGTCATAATTGTCCCACAATGTGACTGGTTCTTAATATTCAGGACAGCTGGATTTTTCTAACCTTTTCTTTCATATATGAGTTAAATGACATTTTTTTCATGACATTCAGATTAATTCCCCTACTTTAGCGAGACTGTTTTATTTTGTCTAATTATTTTTGCTCCCTGGAGTGTCTCTGGGGCAGATAACTGAGAGGGAATTAATTGATACCTTAGCCAGTAATTATGCTTTTTACCTGAAGAAAGGTAAAGCATTAATAATATTTGAATATAAGTAACAGCTAATGGATGATAACAATATAGTTTTTGTTTTTTTGTTTGTTTTTTTGTGGTACTGGGGATTGAACTCAGGGTCACTCTACCACTAAAACTGTGTCCCCAATGCTTTTTGTTTTATTTTAACATAAAGTCTCAGTTCAGTTGCCCAGGAAGACCTCAGAATTAGAGGCTTCCGGAGTAGCTGGGATTATACGCGTGAAGGACCACATCCAGCCAATATAGCATATTTTTAAACAACATACAAGTTATTTAACAGGTTTAAATAAATAACAAGAGCAACAACAAAGAACCTACCCTTATCCTGTATTTGGATATGAAGCCCTTGGGAGCTGCTCAGTATTAATAGTTCAACTCTGCTTCTTATCTGGGCCACAACTCTCGTGTTAAAAGCTCTTAGTGCTTTTCTTTCTTGTGACAGACCCAGTTATTCTAGTCAGTAAACTTATCTTGGACTCTGTTCTAATTCTGAAAACTCACAAGTACTTTCATTCTCTTTGTTAGAAGATAAGTGCTTCAATTCTTTGTGCTTCTTAGTTCTCAGCTGTCCTTTATAATCTCTTCCTTTCACAAGTTAATGTAGGGGGAAAAAAAGATTATATGTTGGCCTTTCTTTAGCAAGATTTCCTCCTCAGTCTTTGGCATTTAGAACTTGCTGCCTTCTAATGCATTAACCTTCCTTAATACAAAATTTACACTAAAATGTTTTGTACTAGGATCTGTTTAAACATTTTTCATTTTGCTCTTATCACAGACTTTCTTAGAAAAGAGGTCAAATATTTTGATGCTTCTAAATATGTCTGACCTTATGGAGAATAAAAGTTTCTAAGCATTATAATTTTTGCCTCATGATTGAATTCTCCAAAGATATTTCTTTCAGTAATATGAGACAATTGTAGTATTACTACTAATATATACCTAAGGAACCTGACATTCATGGGTGAATTTGGTTTAGTTTTTGTTGTTAACCAAAGGAGTTCTCATCTGGCCATCCTAGAATCTGGCTCTTAGATTAATTACTATTTGGTCCTGTATTTATGTTTCTCTCATTTGTAGAAGTTCAACGTACATGTGTGTCCGGTCCCAGCCAGCAGGGACCGGACAAAGCATTCAACTAGACCCATTTGCTCTTAAGTTCTCCAACTCTTTATTTCTCCCTTTACCGCGGCTAAAGGCCTCCAGGCGCTTCCCGCCTTCCCTGTCTTTGAGTCAAGGCTATTAACGTTTAGAGTCCTTGTTTCTATTGCCATACCAGAGTCCTTACTTCTGCAGCCAAGACTCTTACTGCCTGCATCTTCTACCGCTGCTGATCTCTCCGCTGTCTCTGCTGCTGCTGCCTCTCTGACTCTCTCAGGCAGCAGGCGGTGGTCTCTCAGGCAGCTTGCAGTCGTCTCTCTGCTTTCCTCCTGACTGCTGCTTGCTTCTTCCATGCTGCTTCTTCTCTGACTGCTTCAGGACAGGGCTGCTTCCTTGCTCGCTTGCTGCTTGCTTCTGGACAGGGCTGCTCCTTCTACCTGACTAGTCGCTACTTTATTTATCCATTACAACAGCCAATAGGGGTACAGTGCAAACGCGTTTATCCAGTTGTACAAATGAGTGACCAAATAGCTTAATCATGCGGTCAGGCATTACGTCACTAAGGAAGATACAAGCCAGCTGGGTCAGAGTTGTTTACCACCAATTCTTTTACAAGCCAGCTGGACCTCATGTTGGGGGAATCCCCAACATCTCCTCCTTTTTTTATTTTTATTAAGCAGAGGATAACAAACAGGTGACTGTGTCTGCCTTAGGTTTTTCCATTCACACCTCCCCTTTCTTA